>AWWV01013591.1:0-120924 GCA_001974805.1 Corchorus capsularis | reverse complement strand
TTAACAAACAAGTTTTAGTTTCTCTTTCTTTGGGCAGGTACAAAGGAGATGTCTTGTGCGATATCTTGCCCATGCAAGCATGCCATGTACTACTTGGTCGACCATGGCAATATGACAACAAGGTTCAACATGATGGTGAGACGAACAAGTATACTCTCATGTGTGGTAAGGAGCTCTTTACTTTTATTCCGTTATCACTTCAAGAAGCTTTAAAGGATCAATTAAATTGAAAGAGGATTTTGCTAGGTTGGATTCGGAATTTAGGGCTAAAGAAAAGACTAATCGTGCTAATTTGGATGTGAATTGCAATTTAGTTGAAAAGCATGCTAGTTCTAAGAAGGTTAATAAAGAGTGTATGTTAGCTACTAAGAGTGAGATTAAAGAAGCTTTGAATGATAATTCTGTTTTGATCTTACTTTTGCTTAAATATACACTTGTGAGCACTAACCACTTGGAAAAAGAGCTTCCAAGCAACATTGTTTCTCTTTTGGGTGATTATGTAGATGTGTTTCCTGAGGAGATTCCTAGTGGTTTACAAACCAATTAGGGGGATTGAACATCAAATTGACTTCATCCCTATGGCGCAAATACCTAATAAGCCAGCTTATAGGACAAATCCTGAAGAAACAAAGGAATTGGAGAAGCAAGTTGGAGAGCTACTACAAGGGTTTGTGCGTGAAAGCCTTTCTCCATGCGCAGTTCCTGTTTTGTTTGTTCCTAAAAAGGATGGAACTTGGAGAATATGTGTTGATTGTAGGGAAATAAACGACATAACGGTAAAGTATCGTCATCATATTCCTAGATTAGATGATATGCTTGATGAATTGCATGGTGCTTGCTTATTTTCTAAGATTGATCTTAAGAGTGGCTATCATCAAATTCGCATGAAAGAGGGTGATGAATGGAAAACTGCCTTTAAAACAAATTAGGATTGTATGAATGGTTAGTTATGCCTTTTTGGATTGACTAATGCACCTAGTACATTCATGTGATTAATGAATCATGTTTTAAGAGCTTTTATTGGCAAGTTTGTTGTTGTTTATTTTGATGATATACTTGTGTATAGCCGAAACCTAGATGAGCATGTTAGGCATCTAAGATGTGTGTTAGATGTACTTAGGGTTGAGAAATTGTATGCTAACCTTAAGAAGTGCACTTTTTGCACAAACAAGCTTGTTTTTCTTGGTTTTGTGGTGTCATCGCAAGGTATAGAGGTTGATGAGGAGAAGATCAAGGCAATCAAAGATTGGCCAACCCCCACCAACATTGGTCAAGTGAGATCTTTTCATGGATTAGCCGGATTCTATAGGAGGTTTGTTAAGGACTTTAGCACCTTAGCCGCCCCTATTACAAGTGTGATGAAGAAGAATGCACCATTCAAGTGGGGAAAAGAACAACAAGAAGCATTTGAGACCTTGAAGGAAAAATTAACTAATGTTCCTTTGCTTGTTTTGCCTAACTTTAACAATACTTTTGAGATTGAATGTGATGCATCAGGGGTTGGAATTGGAGTTGTTTTGATGCAAGGTGGGAAGCCCGTCGCATACTTTATTGAGAAATTGAATGGGGCTGCATTGAATTATCCAACCTATGACAAAGAGTTGTATGCTCTTGTGAGGGCGTTGCAAACTTGGCAACACTACCTATGGCCTAAGAAATTTGTGATTCATACGGATCATGAGAGCTTAAAGTATTTAAGAGGCCATAAAAAGTTGAACAAGAGACATGCTAAGTGGAGAGAGTTCATTGAAAGTTTTCCTTATGTTGTGCGATACAAACAAGGTAAGGAGAATGTTGTAGCCGATGCTTTATCAAGGAGGTACTTTCCATGCTTGATTCTAAGTTTCTTGGATTTGAGTATATTAAAGAATTGTATGCTAGTGATGTTTATTTTGGTGAAGTCTTTAAAGCATGTGAAAATTCTGGATTTGGAAAGTATTATAAGCATGATGGATTTTTGTTTAAGGAATCTAGATTGTGTGTGCCTTCTTGTTCTTTGCGCATCTTGCTCATGAGGGAATCGCATGAGGGGGGTTTAATGGGTCACTTTGGAGTTGATAGAACATATGACATATTGCATGAACACTTCTTTTGGCCTAAGATGCGACACGATGTAGGGAAGTATGTTTCTAGTTGTATTGTTTGTTTGCAAGCTAAATCTACTTGTAAACCTCATTGATTGTATACTCCTTTGCCTATTCCTCATGAACCATGGACTCATATTAGTATGGACTTTGTGTTAGGTTTACCTCGTTCTAAGAGAGGTAAAGATTCTATCTTTGTGGTTGTTGATAGGTTTTCTAAGATGGCACACTTCATTGCATGTACTAAAACGGATGATGCCATTAATGTAGCTAATTTGTTCTTTAAAGAAATTGTTAGACTACATGGAATGCCTAGGACGATTGTAAGTGATAGGGATGCTAAGTTCTTAAGTCACTTTTGGAGGACATTATGGGCTAAGTTAGGCACTAAGTTGTTATTTTTTACTACTTATCATCCTCAAACCGATGGTCAAACTGAAGTAGTTAATAGGACTTTGTCTACTTTGCTTAGGGCATTAATTAAGAAGAACTTAAGAACTTGGGAGGATTGTCTACCTCATGTGCAAGTCGACATGGATTTGTTAAGTTTACCTTTGAATGTGCAAGTCGACATGGATGGACAAAGGAAGGCCGATTATGTTAGGGAACTTCATGTTAGGGTTCGAGCTCAAATTGAGAAGAAAACACAACACTACATGAAGAATACTAACAAAGGGCGCAAGGAAGTCATCTTTGAACCCGGAGATTGGGTTTGGTTGCATCTAAGGAAAGAAAGGTTCCCTGAAAAGAGAAAGTCCAAGCTCTTACCTCGTGGAGATGGTCCATTCCAAGTCTTGGAGAGGATCAACAACAATGCCTACAAGCTAGATCTTCCAAGTGAATATGGCAATGTAAGTGCTACTTTTAATGTTTCAGACTTATCTTTGTTTGATAGTGATGTAGATTTGAGGACAAATCCTTTTCAATGGAGAGGGGATGATGCGCCAAGGGCTTATCATGGCTTAGAAGAGCACAATGGAGCTAATGGAGACCATTGCTCGGATAAACTTGAAGATCGCTCGGAGTCTTTGGAAGATGTCATGGTTGATCCCGGTTTGAAAGGAAGCTTGGAAGAACATGGAGGAGAGGAGATTGCATATGACCGGCCAAGCCATGGTCCAATCGCACATGGCCAAGCACTTGACCAGCCACATGCCCGGCCATCACCATCGCATGCCCGGCCATCACCATCGCATGACCCGGCCATGCCTAAGCACAACCGGCCACATGATCCTTTAGCCATGCCATCCGGACCAATGACAAGGGCACGTGATAAAAGGTTTAAGGATGCTTTAGTGGGTTTTGTAAGATCTCATCTTAAAGAATTGAAGACCATTGAAGATCCATTGGACCGATTTGAAGATCACACACCAAGGAATATTCCATGCGATTCCATGGTGTGCACCATGATTTCCATCGATGGTCCTTAGGCTTTATCATTGTGTAATTTGGCCAATTGGGCCTTTATTTTATCTTATTTTAGTTAATTATTTAGTTTGGACCTTGATTAGGGTTGGGCCTTGTTTAATTAAAGTCCAATCCTCATCTATTTTCCTATTGCTTGTATTTTAGGATAGTTTCTAGAATAAACTATGTATGCCGCCCTTATAGGATTAGGAGTTGGTATGTTATGCGCCAACCCTTCCCCTATATAAGGGCTCTTTTATCTCTTGAAAACATAAGTTGAGTTGATTGATAAAGTTGAGGATTATTTTCCCAAATTGATTATCTTAACTTCATTGTTCTAGTTTGAGCAAACTTAGGGTTCTTCAATCTTGTAGAGTCCTGGAAAACAATTAGGTTGTGATTGCTTAATTGTTTGTGAATCTTGTGATCTTAGGTGTTCAATTGCAGGTCGAATTGAGGGTCTAAGGCCGACGAACGAAGGAGGATTTACTTAGTGAAGATTGTCGACATACAAGTCTAGAAGATTTGGTGATTCAAGTTGATCTTTGGCGGGTCTCAAAGGTGGATTTGAACCGATTTGGAACTAGATTCGTATCACCCACTGTCTATCTAGAGGGAATGGTGAACCTAGGACAAGTTGTTGCCATTAATTCCTTAAAACCAAGTTTTTCTACAAACCTAAAAGCATACTCATCTAAAATGCACATTTTTGCTTTACATTTCATAATAGCCTCTGCATTAAACCTCCATGTGCCTATTGAACCCTCTCCTTCAGGATTTCTTAGTACAATTTTTGTTTGAGTCTTATCACTTTCTTTTGCAACTATTACTAAAGGATTTTTGGTACATGACTCTAAATGATTCCTAATTGAACTAGTCCCATTTCTTTTTGGGTGAGCCTTAAAAATCCTTGGAAAATAATTACATCTAGCCATATGATATCCATTTTCATCATTAAAGTTAGATGCATGGTCCCAAACATTTGAACTACAAGCTCTTATCCTAGTTTCTTTGGCATTATCAACATAGATAGGTTCATTAGGATTACCTTGGATTCTAGCATGAGTAGAACATGCATTTCCAGTGGTTGTTGCAGTAGGTTCCAATTGAGCTAAAGCTGTATTTATCTTAGCATTTGAGGCTCCAACTTCATCACTGCAGTCTTCACTATGAAAATCAACTTCAATGTCTACTAGAATGTCAAAAAGAAGGTTCTCCATAACTGCATAACATAAAACATAATGAATAAGATTGAAAATTCTTTGAATGCATAAACTTAGAATGCATAAGACATAAAGAACCCTAAAACAGAACTTTAGCTAAAACTGAAACCGAAACAGAATTTTAGCATAAAGAAACTGAAACTAAACCAAGAACATAAGAATTTGAAGCAAATAAATTAAGAACTTTTACTTTTAAAAAGACTCAAAGGCTAAGACAAAGCTAATTAACTAAAAGTCTAAAACAAAATGCATTAGCTAACTCAATCAGAATGTATTAAAGTCTAACCTAGTCTAAGAATCAAAGAATGTGTCTAAGAATGCATTATATGGCAGCATAAGAAACCCAATAAACTCAAGCTTAAAATCAAACTCAAACTCTGAAACTCAAATAGTACCAAAAACTCGATTGAAGAAACTAAAATTAATTAAATCAATCATTAAGTAAGTCAATAGTTACCTTCAATCGATTGAAACTTGAATTTGCCGAGACTAGATAGAAGAAAGCCTAGAAAAGACGAACCCAAGAACCTATAAAGTGTTAAACCAAGAAATTTATGAGCATAAGACATAAAAAAAAGTAAACCCATATCAAATTGACAGTTAAATCAATTGTAAAACAAGTTAAATTACCTTTTAATTGATGAAAATAATCTGAAATTGGGAATTTCAATTTCCCATTCAATTCTTCATTTCAATCCGTAGAAATATTCATTTCGATCCGTAGGAGAGAAAGAAAAATCTTTAAAATTGAACAGAAGAACTGAAAGAGAGACTATGAATTCCTAATTTCAAAACCTAGGGTTTGGTTTGGGCAAAACGAAATTTGAAAAAAGAACTTTGATTTTTCAAAACTCAAAGGCTAAGAGGGAAGAAAGGGATTTTTTTAGAAAAAATCGAACCAAAAACACATAATTTCGAAGGATTTTTGGGTTGAGACAGATTGAAATTTAAAAGGAAGAAGAGGAGCGCAATTGAAGAGAAGAGAGAGAAAGAGTTAAAACTTTAAGGCAGAAAAATATTAAGTGGGTATTAATATTTAGGCTAAATAACAAATTCAGGATATAACGTTTTCCCAAAAAAATCAATTTGGGATATAGCGTTTCAAAAAAAAAAACTATTCAGGATATAATGTTATGAAAGGGTAGCAATTAAGGATAAATTCAGATAGTCCCTAGCGTTTGTGCCACACACGCCGTTAAGTGCTGATGTGGCTGACACGTGGATTTTTTGGAATTAAAAAATATATAAAAAATAAAAAAAATCTAAAAATTAAATAAAAATCATTCAAATAAAAATCATTAAAAAGTAAGAAATAAATAATAGATATATTAAAGTAAAAATTTGATTTAAACCACGTGCACTCCACTTGTTCCTCACAACAAACAAATTTTACCTTCTTTCAACACCTTCAAACCGATCAAACACTACAATTTGAAAAAAGAATGAACTTCACCATGAACACCAAACACAACCACCACTCCTACACCTTTCAGTTCTGGTAACTTTGAATGCCTCACCGAAACTCCAAACACACTAAAATCACCAGATTCACTCTTTCTCTAAACTCAAATCCAAACTCAGTTTGCCAAAATAATGAATGAAATTAAGTGAAAGTAAAATCATCCAAATTGCCAAAAAAAAAAAAAAAAAACTAAGCATATCCTACTGGATCGGCTACATGATGATTACTAAACCCCAATTTCTGAATAACCTTCTTGGCTCTCTCACCCAACATCTTCGGTTCGGGTACTACTAGAATAGAAGGTTTATTGACAGTGTCTAATTCCATCATATTTATCAAAAAATCGTTACTACCCACACTCCTACAATTCAAAAGAAAAAGAAAAGGAGGTTTATCGAGATTATCACGTTCTCTCGATTGAGCACCTTCTATATCCATCACCATGCTTCCATATTGGCTTTCTAGTACAAAAGTTCCACCATATTCACCACCGTCTGGTGCTTTCTGAATTCTGCCATCTCCATTGCTTGCAATGAACTATGTGAACAATTTTATAGGATTGTATCTTCTACAAATGAAACTAGTTTGAAGACTACCTCAAATCCGACTCTTACATGTTTAGCTCCTCTCATTTCTCCTCCCCTGTCCTCAACTACACCTTTTTCACTTAATTTATCTACCAGAATGAAAAAAAATTGCAAGGGTTGATACTTGGTGATATCAAGATAATTGAATATAGCGATTTAAACTTTATTTAAACTATAAACACAACTTACACAAGTACGCAATAGAAAACTCAAAAACCAAATTAAAAAAAAAAACCCTGAAATCAAATAATGAAAGGAACCTCCTCAATAACCAAAAAAAATGAAGAGAAACGATAGCAATAAAATGAAGAAAGAGATGAACCCAGATAACAAAAGAGAAGTGGCAGAGATGGCTTGAAAGATGCGTAACAGTGTGTTGATCTTTGTTTGTTTCATTTTGTGGGAAAAGAGGCAACCAACTTTTTGAAGGGCGGTATTGATTTTTCCATTGATATCCGGTGGTGGAGATGGCGTCGTGGCGGTGGCTCTGTACAATTTTTTTTCTAACAATTAATTAGGGTTTTATTCTTTTAATATTACTTTTTTGGTAGATTATATATTTATTAAATTTATTACTATTTTTTTTAAATATACTATATTTTATCAAGTGCTTGCCAGCTTGCTATTGAAAAAGCCATCTGGCTAAAAAGAAACCAATATTTGCTAAGATTTTGACTTATGACGCGAATTAACAGAGTGTGTAGTTCAAACATCGGGTACCGTCTAAATTAAACCTTAATTGTTACCTTTTCATAACGTTATATCCTGAATAGTTTTTTTTTCGAAACGTTATATCCGAAATTGATTTTTTGGGTAAACGTTATATCCTGAATTTATTATTTAATCATATTTTCTATATTTTATGTATAAAATATTAAAATAAATTATATATTTTTCAGAAATTAAAATTAATAATATTTTTTTTGAAAATGCTAAAATTAATAATATTAAATTATACTCCCTCCATTCCATTATAATTGACGTTTTAGAGCAAAATTTTTGTTTCAAAATAACTTGCGTTTTAAGAGTCCAATGCAATTTGGATTTCATTTTTCCAACTATACCCCTGTCATCGGTTAAATTCTCAATTCAGGATATAAGGTTTGCCGCGATAATCAATTCAGGATACACTGTTACCACTTGTGTCAATTCAGGATATAACGTTATCGTGTTGTGTCAATTTAGGCAAAAGTGCTCTATACTAGCGTGTTTGAATTACACGGGCTCTGACATACTGACATGGACACCACGTGTGTAACAACGTGGAATTTTATGATTTTATTAAAATCATGTTAAATTTTCTGATTTTAAGGAAATTATGTTAAATTTTCTAATTTTATGAAAATTATGTTAAAAAAGAAAAAAGAATCATTTTATTTAGCTTTTATCTCTTTGAACAATCTTCTCTCACATCTCCCAACTCAAAACACCTATTTTCTAGAAATTGATCCCAAAATAAAATCAAAACCCTCATTTTCTCATGAACTTCTCAAGAACAACAAGAAAATTCAACTTTGAAACACTGAAGCCAACACCCACTACCAGCCAAAGCCACCGTCCAGCCGCCACTTAGACCCACCGGACCCTGCTGCGGTCGTGAGTTGCCATCTTCCACTTCTGACTTCACCAAAAAATTCACCAATCCAATCCATTATCTAAGCTAAAAACTAACTTTAGCCTAAAATCGCTAAATAAAATTCATCAAGAGTAACTTTCTTCTTCTCACCAATTTACCACAATAATCAACCCATAAAAAATCCATAAGACAAGAAAAAACCAATGAATCAACAACACAAGCAAACAAACATGGAGAAAGAAAAAACAAAAAAAAGTAAGGAGCAACCTGCAGAAGCAATCCCAGATCTACATATTTAATAGCCAAGACAAAGGAACCAAGATGGGAGAGGGAGGAGGAGGAAAGTGAAGGAAGGAAACCAAAACACCATTGGTAGAGACATCGAAGAAAGGAATCAATGGGGTTTTGGATTTGGGAATTCTAAGGGATTGAAGAAAAGGAAGCAACGGGGTTTTGGATTTGGGAGTTCTAAATTCTAATGGATCGAATAAAGAAAGGCAATGAGGTGACGTCTAAATTTGCTTGATTTTGAGGAATCATAATAAAATTTGTAAATTTGGTTTTGGGTTTGCTTCAACTGGTATGGGATGGGATGATTCGGTCTTAGTTTCTAAAAGTCTAAACACCCCCTGAAGTTACACCAAAAGGACAAATACCCCCATAAACTTTTTTTTACTCTATCACCCCCTAACGTAACAAAAATGGGACAAATAGCCCCCTACCGTTACAACCGTCAATCACGTGCGACGGAACCGTTAAGTCCCTTTGTTAATGCCGATGTGGAATTCCATGTAAGCTTTGTGGGACCTGCCTAAAAAGCTAACTTTTGTTTTTAAAAAATAAAATGAAAATAAAAGGTTGCAAAAAATATTAAAAATATTAAGTATTAACCCTAATTAAAATATTAAAAAACCAGAGGCAGAACAGAAACATTGATGCTCCCCCCTCCACCTTCAAACCATCCTAAATTTCCAAAAATTTGAATCTTTCAAATCCAAATTACAAAGCCATCTAAAGTGAACCTTGTTTTGTAGCATCAATTGACATAAACATACAAAAGCAAAACCCATTAGATTTTTGGGCAATGCTAGATTAGAATTTTAAACATCTTGAAAAGCTCAAATGATCCAAAATTAAAGTAAAATACAAAAAACACAACTTGAGCCATAAATCGGGTTTGGGAATTTGATATGTGATAAGAATTAAAGCTTAGGCCAAACCTGGAGCCCAATCCATAAAATCCACGTGGTGCTCCTTGTGACGATGCATTACCAATATCTTAAACCCAGACGCCATTTCCTAAAGATTGAGGTGGCGTATAAAAATTACAGCTTTAAGATCCTTCATTGACTTATGTCTTTCACGAAGAAACTAAGCAAATGCCTTATGGGTAATGCCTAGTTCTGTCAAAAACCCAACCAGGTCAACTCCTTTCTCACTTTCAGCCACACTTCTCTTCTTCTTGGAGTAGCGTTCTTGTTTCTGTCGTTGAGGGTCTATAGATGAGCATCTTGTTTTTACTTTTATCTTTCTGGGGAAGAAGATTATTTGAGGCTTGTTTTGGGGTTGGAAAAGGAGAATTGGATTGTTTCTGGGTTGGAGAGAAAGTGAGGTCATTTCTGAGAAATTTTTGGGTTAGTATTATGAAATTTCAATACTGCAAAATCGACCGAAAAAGTGAAGAATCGATTCGATTCGATTCTCCGACGTTTTTAAAATCTGGAAAAAAAAATGGGAATAAGTGTTTTGTTTTTCTCATCTAACTTTTTCTCGACAAAATTAATCATGTTTTTTTGCCAAAAAATGAATCATGTTTTAACTTTTCTTTTATTTTTTTACATTTTTTCTTTATTAATTAGGGATTTTTTAATACCACAAGTGGGGCCCACATCGCTGACGTGGTCAGCAACTGTTAGGCGCACGTGACTGACGTTCATCCTGATAAGGGGGCATTTTTGTCCTGTTTTGGATGATGTTAGGGGGTGATAGGGTAAAAAAAAAGTTTAAGGGGGTATTTGTCATTTTGATATAACTTCAGAGGGATGTTTGGACATTTAGTCTAGGGGGAAGGGGATGGATTTTTGCAGGAGATAAAGGGAAATAAATTTAAAAAAAAAAAATCTAATCTTTAATTTTAAACAAAAGCTTTCCCGCTTAAAAATACAAGAACTTTTCTTTTCTTAATTTCTCATAATCATTTTTTTCACGAAAATTTGTCATAATTATTTTATATAGAATTAAAAAAAGACACTTGTCAAGCTCTGGTTTGCCAAAAAAGGAGTGAAAGACCACACTACCCCTGTAACAGTGCAAAATAGTGCTGCAAATCAACTTGGATTAAGATAACTTTTGATTGATTAGTCATTATACCCTCCTTTTTAGTTACTGTTTTTTTCTTACTTGAAATTGATAGAGATCGAATCCTGACCATTAAAACTAACCCTTGTTTGGTTCAAATGGGGGAGGGTGGGATGGGGAGGGGAGGGGTGGGGTAGGGAGGGGGAGAGGTTTGGAGGAGTTGTATGAAAATTATGTTTGGTTCAAGGAATGGGTGTTCTCATGTTTTGTGTTTGGTTAGAAGAAGGGGTTGTAAGGGGTTTTATGTGTATTTTACAAATTTACCCTTATGTGTAGAAAATAAAATATTTTATTTAAACTTTTACACATTTGTTTATTTTTTATACAAAACAAAATAACTATTGTATAGATTATATCCAAGTGTATTATTATTATTATTATTATTATTATTATTATTATTATTATTATTATTACTTTTCTACTAATAAAATAATTAATTTATTTTACAAACTATATTAATTTTGTACATAATGTGTGTGTTTTTTTACATTATGAATATCAAAATTATAACCCTACAAATTAGTGTCTTAAGTCTTAACAAAATATGTAACATCCAACGTTAGTTACGTAATAAATATTAAACTTACTATTACTAATATATATATATGGTTTTGAGCTTGAAATGGATCTTTAACAAATCCCCAAATTTGGATTTTTGCAAGTCTTGCTCTTAAAATATGGAGAGAACAGGAAGAAGATGGTGTTGATGGGTTTTTAATATTTGAGGCTATTATAAAAAAAAAATTATAATTTAGACTAATTTGGGATTATACAAAATGTGGTGGGGTTAATTTTGTCAACCAATTTTATATCCAAAATCAACCCTTCCCAAATACCCCAATTTGGAGGGGTGGGATCCATCCCTTCCTACCCCTCACCTTTCCTTATTACCCAAATCAAACAACTACCCACCCCTTCAAGCTCCTCCCCATCCCTTCAAACTCCTCAAACTAAACAAAGGCTAACAACACGTTTGGTTGACAGTAATTGCAATTCAATTACAGCCCAATTCAGCGTGTGTTGCTATTCAATTGTTTGGTTCACAAAATGCACCGAATTGCAATTTTCAATTCCGACTAAATTACACGCGCGCCCTGAATTGCAATTCAGGACGGCCACCTCTGATTTGCAATTCGGTGGTTCACCGAATTGAACTTTCAATTTTTTTACTATTTTAGCCTTTTATATTTTATTAAACCTCAATGTAAAAAGAGAGAAAAACACTCATCGCAGACAAATATTAGAATCGAAAGTCACTAATCATCCATATTTTGTTCAGATCTTCTCTCATATGGCAAGATCTGACCATTTTCTTGAGTTAAAGTCGACGGCATGGAAAGGGAACAAGCTAGAATGAAACCTTGGCTGCCTACGCTCTCCAACAAGCACATCAACGACTACCATATGATCCATTCTTACGGGCCTATGGCGAGAACATCTTATTGGGTGCCCAGAACCACTGGAGCGCCGGCGACACCGTCAGGTCAGGGGTGAAGGAACATAAATATTGCAATCGGAAGACCAAACTCGCATTCCGGGCAAACTTTGTGGCCATTATACCCAGATTGTATGGAGGGATTCAATCCAATTAGGATCTGCCATTATTTTGCCTTGACTTACAGTGACGGCGTGGAAAGGGAACAAGCAAGAGGAGGAGTATTGAGAGTGGGAGGGAATAAACTGATAAGAAAAAAAAAGTGACCTGGGATGAGATAAAGGGTAAAATGGAATTTTCTATTAATTCCCTGCATATTCCTACTTTGAACCAAATGATGTAACTGTCAATTAAATTCCCTCCTCTTTCAACTCCCCCTCAATTTCGGTTCCCTCCTCCTCTTTCAACTCCCCCTCAATTTCGGTTCCCTCTCAATTCCTTTTCAATTCCTCCTTAATTCGTTACAGTGAACCAAACATGCTGTAAGAGTTCAGCACTCTATCAATAGCCCAAATGCTCGATGGCATAACTAGTTAGTTTTTTTTTTTTGAGCAAATAATCAATTTCATTAATCAATAATTAGAGATTACAAACACCGAGAGAAATAGTCCCGCATCACACGTTATCCAGCTCAATCTTTTAGCTAGAGAATGTGCAAATACATTGGCTTTCCTATTGTCTGTTCTCCCCTGTTACGTTTTGTAGAGAAGGTAAGGGGAGGATTTGTGGGCTGATATGATTGGCCGGGCTGTGCAATTAGGCAAAGTTGATCTTTTATTGCTTTCTTTATGGTGTATATGGGGGAATCGGACTCAATGTATGCATGCTTTGCGCTGTTCGTTGCCAGCCTCTTTAGCGATCATGGTTTCTGAGTTGGGACAACAGCTCTTGAACCTCTATAGTAATCAACATCCAACATGGGCGTTATTGAGGCAGGAGAGATGGTCTCCACCACCCCCATGTATGGTTAAAATCAACACTGACGCCTCTTTTTGTGCTACTAGGGAGGAGGCGCGCTTGGGGGGTTATTGCTCGTGTTAGTAGCGATAACATCATTGTATGTGCTTCTAGGTAGTTACAGTTTGTCTCTAGTCCTTTATATGCAGAAGTTCATGCAATTGTACTTGGTTTTGAGTTGGCCCTGGAATTTGGGTTTGAACATTGTTTGTTTGAAAGTGACTCTCTTGTGGTAGTATCGGAGATTAACAAGTCGGATCCTGGTGTTATGGGAGGGTGGTCATCTGATCTTTGAGATTCGAGACATGGCTAATCTATTTGAGTCTTGTTCTTTTGAACATGTAAATAGAGAGGTCAACTATTTGGCACATAGGTTAGCTAGTTATGAAGCTGATTTTATGCAGTGCGGGAGTCTTTCTCCTGGCGTTTGTAATCCCGATCTTTTGAATTAATGAATATTTTGAATTTAGCTAAAAAAAAGAAATATAGAAATGAAATAAGGTTGTCAAATCTTTAATATCATCTATCCTAAAAACTATACCATAAATAAACAACCTACAAACCAAATGCACAAATAAATAAACTACAAACTAAACTCACATTCCGTAAGAGTTGAACCCAAGATCTCATGATCCAGGTAGGCTGAAATTAAGAGTCCAATACTCTACCACCAAATACGCGATGGCTAACTAGGTAGTTTATTTGGTAAAAGTACAAAATTGGTCCCTTAAATGGAGCAACAATAGCATTTTGGTCCCTCAAGTGAAAAAATATGTAATTTGGTCCCTCAAGTAGAGTTAACTGAGCAATTAAATCCTTTCCGTTAGTATCCATTCAAGGTCCAGTAAATCGTATGACGTGGCAGTGACGCCGTCAACTTTGTTTACTGTCATCTGCTACGTCATTTTTTTATTAAAATATATTTTTTAAAATATATTTTTTAAAAAATATAATAAAAGAATTAAAATTAAAGAAAAAACAAAATTTTGGTTAATAAGTGGGGCCCACCCGTTTATATTTTTGAGAAATTAAAAATTGAAAAATTGAAAACTTGAAAGAATAAAAATATAGGGGAATTATGATTAGGTGTAATGATAAGTTAATATTACCCTCAAAGTGTAATGAACTATCATTTTGTCCTGTTTAGTGTAAAGTTGAACATATTCCCTTGTTAGTGTAATCAAATTTAAGCATTCTACCCATTCTAGCCTTCGCAATAATAACTTTATCTTTTCTTTTATTATTTGTTAAGAGGAATATCTATTTTTTGTAATGAAATGGTAGCAGCAGTTTCTCAAATTCGGCAAAAAGAAGAAAAGGAAAAGAAAAAAAAAAAGCTTCTCAAATGTGAGATATATTATATATAATAATAAGAACGCTAATTTGGGATCCAATATATGTCTCATCTTTGTCCTTGGGAAGCCATAGAATCCCAGCCTTTAAACGCAAACCATAGCGGAAAGCAGGGACGGATGGAGTATGGGGGCATTGGGGGCACGTGCCTCCACTGCAATCCTCCTGCCTTTGAAATTTATTAAAAAATAAATTTAAGATGTTTTATTTTTGTAGTTGTGCTCCATATGATAAAATTAAAAAAAAAAGTAGAAAATTAAATAATTTATACATCAACTCCAAATATAATAGTTATTTTCTATGACTAATTCCACTTTGGTCACCTATATCTTTTGTTCTTTCATATTTCAAAATTTCATTTTTATCTTTCACGAGTCATAGCTAACTCCACACTCCTTTCCACACTCTTATATGTCTTCTATACCCTTTATTATTTGTTTAACTCAAGGGATCTCCAGTCATGGACTGTGTGACTAATCACTTTTGGACCGAGAGCGTGAAAAACCCTTTCAACAAATACGTTTTTGGATATCTAATTTATGTTTTCACTCTTGCCGGGGTTAGACCACTTACCATTTTAATCAATCACTTATTTTTTTTCTTTTCTATGTGTTGTAGTATTCATAATAAGAATAAATTAGCTCAATTAAAAAAAATTATGAAAATTCATAGAGAATTTTTGTTATATTTTCATTTGATTTAAAATTTTCTATGCATATATCAATGAATTGGTAAAAGTACCCCGGCAGGTTTCTGTACTATACGAAATGTTGATTTTGGTCCCTGTATTTTTTTTTTCTACAAATTTGTCCCTCTACTATCAGAGCCGATCACCCAAGATCCCTCACCTTAGCGAGCCGTGACAGACCTGTCAAATTGCTTACGTGGCACTAACACTGTCTAATTCACTGACGTGGCATATGACACGTGGCATAAGAATTAAATATTTTAATTTTAATATATTTTTTATTGGAATTTATTTTTTTAATAAAAAAAAAGAAATCTGAGAAAAAAATTTTCCACAAACACAAAAAAAACATTTCTCTCTCCTCAATTAAAGATCAAACACCCTTTTTTTTTCATGAACAAAGATCAATTCACTCAAAACCAAAATCAAATGAAACCCAGATTTGAATCTGAGCAAACCGAGATAATGAGCTGTTGCCTTGTTCTTTTAAGTCCTTGCCATCTGTAAACAAACCCAGATCAATTTCATCCCACCAAATCTAAGCCCTTTTCTGAACTATCTTTGTTTTCTCTAGTAGCTTCTTCTTCCTCCTCGTTTTTCAGTTCTTCCTCCCTGGAGTGGTAAAAGCGAAGCTTCACATCTCAATCGCCGCCGTCCGATCGTATTGATATTAAGTACTCTCTCTATCTTCTGTAACAATGGCGACCGTCATGCAAAAGATCAAATACATCGAAGATGAGATTAGCCTTTTCCTATTTCTTTTTTTGTTAAAAAAAAAATTCATCTTAGTTCGTAGAAAAATCTCTGTAAGTTCCGTTTCGGCTGCTCATAATTCAAAATTGAATTCATTTTTTATATACTTTCATTACTAGTTTATTACTTAGCGAAGTGGTTGCTCAATTACTGAACATCTTTCGGACTCTTATGAAATCGAATTTCAATTTTTTTATTCTTCTGTGAAAAATGAAGATAGCTTCATACTTTTTTATTCCTGTTTTCTTATGAAAAAGAAAACTTTGAATTGTTAACGGTTACAACTTTGTATTTCTTTTAAATAGTTTGTCGGGGTAATCTGTTGATTGAAGGGAAAAAATGAGTCTCATTTGCTTCATGCTTCGAATTGCTAGCTGTTATCGGTGTATTCATTTTTAGTATATATATGTTGAATGGAAATGGATTGATGATTATAGGAGGGTTATTAAGAATCATGTTTTTCTTACTTTCTAAAAGTTGAAGCTTTGTTCAACTAGATGCAAAATGTGTACACGAAACTTGAGCAATTGCTAAAGTTCTTTGTTTATTGTCTTTTTGTTTACAGATGGCAAGGACTCAAAAGAACAAGGCAACAACTCATCATCTCGGTTTGCTCAAACTGAAATCTGGGTTTGATTTGATTTTGGTTTTGAGTGAGTTGATCTTTGTTCATGAAATTTGTTCATGAAAAAAAGGGTGTTTGATCTTTAATAGAGGAGAGAGAAATGTTTTTTTGTGTTTGTGGAAAAAAAATTTCAGACTTTTTTTTTATTAAAAAATAAATTTCAATAAAAAATATATTAAAATTAAAATATTTAATTCTTATGCCACGTGTCATATGACACGTTAGCGAATTAGACGGTGTTAAGTACCACGTAAGCAAGTTTGACGGGTCTGTCACGGCTCGCTAACGTGAGGGACCTCGGGTGATCGGCTCTGATAATAAAGGGACGAATTTGTAGAAAAAAAAGTACGGAGACGATTCATTTGGCTCCAAAAGTTCTATAATCGATTGGTTAATAAATCTGAAATCTGATGAGAATTCGGTGCCGCCGGTGGAGGATTGGAAAGGAGACAGAAGAAACATAAAGAAAACAGAAAAAAAATACAATTGAATTTTGAATTTAAATATTATCCCATTAAACATTACAGTTAAGGGTAAATGAGGAAAATTACTCAATTTTCATTACACCTAATGGGAAATATTTCAATCCAATAATCTTTTAAGGAATAATCATATGTCATTACACTAATAAGTCAATTTTGTTTTTTCATTACACCTCATGATAATTCCCCAAAAATATATATCCTTTTATATGACAGAAATATATATCCTTTACAAAATCCCCAAAGGAAACTTTATTTTTTACAATAAAAAAATCCTTTACAATAATTACTTCCCACCGCTTAAACTCAGTTAGATCAGTATTTATTTTTTTTGCTGTTTAAAGTTTAAACAATAAATGCTATCTTTGTGCCAAAAAAAAATGTTTAAACAATGACTTCTCTCTTCATCTTTTTCCTTTGCTTCATGATTTAAAAACAAAGTAAGAGGGAAAGGAAGGAACCGAAAGGGCTTAATGTGGGGTGTATGGAATTTTAGTACAGGAACCGAAGAAGAGGAGTAAATTTCGGGATCTGAGACGGGAGTGATGACGACTAGAGAGCCCTACACCTTGGCATGCAACAGAAGAGTTCGGTAGTTTCACAGCCGCTGTTACTGAGCATGTGTTTAGGCTTTAGTGCGGCTTTAGTGCCGACGGGATTGTTGTGTATAGACTAATGCTTTTTTGGGTCCTTCATGTATATATGCCACTCAAACAACCCATTCTTTTATGATGTGGGATGTTTCCTCACATGTGAATCCCTAACAGGGACAGCTATATACAAGCCAGGCAGTTTTATCTGCCCACCGATCATCATGTTGGGGTTTGAAGAGAGAAATTATTTTAAAAGACTAGTGAAAGTGAAGAAAATGAGATAAAGGTTGAAGGGGGAATACTGCTAGTGCTGGTGTGGAGAAGAAAAAAAAGAATTGGAGAAGAAAGAAAAATCAATTAAGAAAAAGGAAAGAAATTAACGAAAGCATGCCGTTTGGATTTCCATTTTCAAGTTATCAATTTAATTAAAAAAATCTTTTTTTTTCAAATGAATTTATTATTTCGTTTTTTATATACTCCTACTTTTTATTTTTTGAAAATATAAAAGTGAAACGTGTCTGCAAATTACACAATTTTGTTTAATGAATTTTTTAGTTTTTCCCTTTTTCCGTTTTTTTTATTTTTTAATTTTTTATTCTAAAAATGACATGGCAAATGACATGTCAGCAAAGTTGACGGTGTCATTGTCACGATAGATGATTTAAGGGATTTTGGACGGACATTAACGAAAAGGACTTGATTGCTCAGTTTACTCAACTTGAGAGACCAAATTACATATTTTTTCACTTGAGGGACCAAAATGCTATGGTGGCTCCACTTGAGGGACCAATTTTGTACTTTTACCAGTTTATTTTAATGAGTAATTTATTAGTCAATCGAATAAATATCCAAAAGATAAGATTTGTTTTATCATGGTGTATATTGCCATTTTCTTTTTCTTTTTTTTTTTGAGCAAAAATATGAATTTCATTAACACGTGAAATCATGATTACAAACGCTGGGTGGCGAAGACCCGCACCACACATGATTAACTCTTAATTTTGCTAGCCTATGTGTCAATTCATTGGATTCTCTATTCACATAAGTAAAAAGACACCTATCGAATAAATCCACCATACCCCTGATTTCATGAATGAGAACACTCCCTTCCCACCAACAAGGTCCATTACTCTTAAACCAGTTTTGGTTGTCATCTTCAATCTATAAATCTATCCTTCTATTCATCTATCATCAAGTTTTTCATCCATCTTTTCCATCTAGCCTATATCGCACCATATAGTTCCAAAAATTCAGAAACTTTGAAAATTCATAGCCGATTCATCTTACATCTATTTGCTTTGAAATTTCACATTTGAGTTCCTTATAACTAGTAGTTATATCGAAAAATATCAAAAAACAATTTTTTAAAAAAATTTCGACCAGAAACTTGTGATTTTTGTTCTGGGTTAGTTTGAAGTCGGAAAGCTTTGAAATTTGAGATTTAGACTTCTTTTAGTATGAACTTTCTGGGAAAAAAATACTGAAAAAAATCAAAAAAATCTGTAGCCCTAATCGCAATTTTGGGTTCTAGGGTTTAATCTAGGAGTTTTGGAGTAACTAGGGTTTTTGATTTGGGAATTAGGGTTTTTGTGCAATTAGTTCAAATTGTTGCAATTAACTCTAATTAAGTGTTTGATTGAGAATCTTGGGTTGCTTTTGCTGTAAGTTGAGATTTAACTTTGAAGAATTTCAGGTTACAAACCTTATTGGAGACAAGTGGTACAAAATAGGAGATAAGTGGTACTATGGTTTTGCTAATCTTTGAATTGTTTGATTTGTGCTTGATTGAGTTTTGTGCAGGCCTTGTAAGGAAGGATCGAATTGAGATTGAGATCTACATAAGTGGTTTGGTTTTGGTTTAAGATCACTTTCCTTTGATTCACAAAAATTTTGCTACTAATTGTTTGTTCCTCAAGTAGGTCACAAGAAGAAAGGAGTTCTCTAGGAGTTGTTCTTATTAGGCCTATTGAAGCTAGTAAAAGGCATAATCTTGTGAGATCATCAAGAGAGTAGTGGATCGCCAATCCATAGGATTTGAGTGCAAATACGAGAGCATAAGTCAAAGGTATAAGCACACACACACTTGTCACTTTTAACTACTAATCTAGTGATTAACTTTAAGCACCAACCTTTATTATCAAAATTAACCTAGCCATAATCTCTACATCCAGAGGCCCAAACTTTATCACTAAAATCAACAAGATTTCAATGCTTATTATCGGTTCACCATCATCAAGCTTATTGAGCCAAAGACTTAATTTTTCTAATGCCAACACCTCAAAGATTAGACCCTTGAACTAAAGATCATATTTTTACTATCACTTTTATCAAATTCCAATCTTTAAATCCCCAAAGATTATATTTTCAATTGTTATCCCATCCAAAGCTCCAATTTTGTTAACGTTTTAGTCCTTTCTAACTAAAGATTAAAACTTTGAACCTTTATTTGTCAAGACTCAAACTAAAGATGCCACCTTTATCACCAAGATTACATTTTTATTAATTATTCATGCTTAAATCTACTGCAATGGACCCAAAATAAATGAACAAACCAAATTAAGGAAATAAAAAAAAATGAAGCCCATAAAGTTTAAACCAAAACTAAATAAAGTGAGAGACCGAACCTTCTTCCTCTTTGCTTTTTTTTTTTCAATCTTTTTCTTCCTCTTCCGATGCCCCCTCCCTTAACCCTAGATGCAAGCGGCTCTGCAACTCAGTCACCACCAATTACCTCACCCCCCCCCCCCCTTTTCCCTCTCTAAACTAGACCAAGATGAAAAAAAAAGAAAGCTTTTTGTATGAAGAAAACAAGAGCAAGGAAGAGAACAGAGAGCTCAGAGTTCCACGGTCTAGATGAGATATAGAGCAGGTAAGTCTCTAATGGCCCTTTTTCTATAATCTCCACTATATATTTTTTTATGAAAACCGAAATTTTCAAAGCAAGAAAAACTCAAAACATAAACCCCCAAAACCCTTCTCCATCCTCTCTCTTTTCTTCGACAATCAGGCTTATAAAGCCCTTACAAAACCCTCCCCTGACAGTTGGTTCTACTCTCTATCTAATGGCCAAGAAAATTTCTTGTTGTTTCCTTTTTCACCCCTCCTCGTTTATCTCAGATTGTCTCTCCTCAAAGCAATGACTCAGCGGGGAAATTAAGTACAACTTGTTTTCTTTTTGTTTGTTCTGCGTTTTTTCCTAGCAATTTCTCCTGCGAATCTACCTGTTGCTGAGTCGGTTTAATTTGCTAACTACTCATGTTGTCCTTCTCTTTGTAGCTTGCTGACATGGCCAAATGGGATCCTCATGATGCCAATTGAAAAGCACCATGTGGGTAAGGTCCCTTGACTAGTTTTGTGGGATTGAAATATTACTGCCCTCTTTCCTTGCTTCTTTCTGGGATAGTGCTGCATATTTACTACCACAATGAATTGATGGCCATTTTGCTCATGAATCATTACCTAAACTGTTTGCTATCTAAACTAAGCATGTATGTTGAAATGCCTGTGCATATGCTGGAATGTCTAAGCCTAATTCCCTACATCCTTCTTGCGTTCCTTTCTCTCATTTATTGCTCCGTTATATTGCAAACTGAAGTTGTAAAAATGCTCAAGTCCCTCTGCCATTTGCAAAATAAACACTTGTCTTGATTTTGAGATTTTCATGTTGAGGTTCTTTTTGCAGCTGCCTTTAAAAAATCATAACTCTTTCATTTGAACTCCAATTGTTGTGTTCTTGCAGGCTGGAGAAAGCTTGGAGAGCGCTCTTCGACCATTGTGTAGACCATTTTGGCAATTGGGGTCGTTTTAGGGACCAATTTTCCAATCTCCCCGGACTGCAATATTCTGTCCAGGATTTCTGCGATTTTGGAGGGATGTATTGCGGGGACCATATCTCCTCCATCCCAAATCCAAATCCTGTCGTCCTTGTGCTCAAACTGAAGCCCCAAAAGTCCTCTACGACTTTCGTTCACGAAGTTTTTCGGTTCGAGCTCTCGAAGGTAATCAAATTTGCATTTTTCCGGGACTGCGCTGTTGAGAGTTTACTTGTGTACTTGTAGCTTATTGTCTAATTGGGCTCCTTGATTTTGGCTTCAGGAAAACTTGTATATAGACTGAAATTGAGGTAGCGACGACATGGAAGTAGAAGTGCCTTAGCCCATGTGTAATTCGAGCATTCCCTTTCATTTTTCCATCTTCCAATGTAATTATTGTAAGGGAACAAATATCCCTTTGCCTTTGCTTATTAAAAGAAGTGTAAGATGTATGCATGATATGAAGGTAAGAAAAATGTTTATGCAAACTGCTATGTAATTGATTTGGACTTCAAAATATCTCTTAATCCCTGTACTCAAACAAAAATGGCCAAATTCCTTATGCCAAGCAACACCGTCATGCTCAAATTATCCAAAAAATGCAAAATGTAAGAAGATCCTTTTCTTTTTTCTACAATTATCAAGGTTAGCTTTTAGTAAATTGTAAACCTTATTTAGACAACAAAAATCAATTATACTAAACAGGCCAAAATGAAATAACTAAGCACCAATGCAAACTAGAGAGGATTTGGACCAATTGTTTAATTCTCTTTTATTATACCATGCAAAATATGATATGCAAATATGGTATGCTAAACGCTAATGCAAGCTAAAATGAAATGCTAAACACTTAATGCAAGTTGATTTAAATATGCAATGCTAAAATGAATATGCTAGTTAGTAATCGACCAACATTGACCAAAATGCCCTTTAGTGAACCTAATGTAAATTAAGAGGTATTTTTTGCTAATTAAAAGGATATGAATTAAAAATGGGTGTCTACACGAGCCTAAGAAAGTTCAAATTGCTACTCTTGAGTTTACGGAGAATTCTTTGAATTGGTGGAATCAATTAGTGCAAACAAGAAGAAGAAATTTGGAGAGACCTATTGATACTTGGTTGTCACTAAAGAGCTTTATGAGGAAGAGGTTTGTTCCAAGCTTTTATACTAATGGTCTTTATCAAGATTTACAATCTTTGAGGCAAGGAACAAGAAGTGTTGATGAATACTACTCCGAGATGATGTTGTTGATGTCTTGGGTCGAAGTTGATGAGGCTCCACAAGCCACTATCGCAAGGTTTTTGGCAGGGTTGAATAGAGAAATTCATGACATTGTGGAGATGCAACAACACTATGATGTTGAAGAATTGCTTCAACATGCTTTGAAGGCCGAAAGCCAAGTAAAGAGGAATAAGAAGAACTTTGCATCATCATCAAGCTCATGGAAAACTCCAATCAAGAAAGATGATAAGTCATCCAAAGAGAAGGAGTTGGCGCAAAAGGGAGCAAGTCCTAAAACCGATTCTAAGTCTTCATCAAGTTCTTCTAAGAATCATGTTAAGTGTTTCAAGTGTCAAGGATTTGGTCATTATGCTAAGGATTATGTTAACAAGAAAGTGATGTTTATGAATGACCAAGGAGAAATCGAAAGTGAAGATGAAGAGTTTGCCCTAGGTTCTAGTGGTGATGGAGGCGATGAAAGGGAATTGTCGCATGATGATGAGGATGATGATGATGGTTCAACACCGGCACTTTTGAATTTAGTTGCAAGGAGAACTTTAAGTGCCTATGTAAAAGGAGATGTGCAAAATCAAAGGGAGAATTTGTTTCATACTAGGATGTATGCTTGTGGGAAACCTAGTAGTGTGATCATTGATGGAGGAAGTTGTCCAAACATAGTTAGTATGTACCTAGTGAGGGAGTTAGAGTTACCTACCACTAAACACCCTAAACCATATAGTTTAGGATGGTTCAATGATAAAGAGGAGATTAAGGTTAACAAACAAGTTTTAGTTTCTCTTTCTTTAGGCAGGTACAATGGAGAGGTACTATGTGATGTGCTTCTAATGCAAGCATGCCATGTCTTACTTGGTCGACCATGGCAATATGACAACAAGGTCCATCATGATGGTGAGACAAATAAGTATTCCTTTAAGTGTGGTAAGCACCCTATTACTTTGATTCCTTTATCAGCTCAAGAAGCTTTAAAAGATCAATTGAAATTGAAAGAGGAATTTGCTAAATTGGAATCCGATTTTAGGGGTAAAGAAAAGACTAAACATGCTAATTTGAGTATAATTTGCGATGAGGGTAAAACCGATTTGATTGATAAGCATGCTAGTTCTAAGAAGGTTAATAAGGAGTGTATGTTAGCTACTAAGAGTGAGATTAAAGAAGCTTTGAATGATAACTCTGTTTTGATCTTACTTTTGTATAAATATACACTTGTGAGCACTAACCACTTGGAAAAAGAGCTTCCAAGCAACATTGTTTCTCTTTTGAGTGATTATGTAGATGTGTTTCCTGAGGAGATTCCTATTGGTTTACCACCAATTAGGGGGATTGAACATCAAATTGACTTCATCCCTGGGCACAAATACCTAATAAGCCAGCTTAGATGACAAATCCTGAAGAAACAAAGGAATTGGAGAAGTAAGTTGGAGAGCTATTACAAGAAGGGTTTGTGCGTGAAAGCCTTTCTCCATGTGCAGTTCCTGTTTTGCTTGTTCCTAAGAAGGATGGAACTTGGAGAATGTGTGTTGATTGTAGGGCAATAAACAACATAACGGTAAAGTATCGTCACCTTATTCCTAGATTATATGATATGCTTGATGAATTGCATGGAGCTTGCTTATTTTCTAAGATTGATCTTAAGAGTGGCTATCATCAAATTCGCATGAAAGAGGGTGATGAATGGAAAACTGCCTTTAAAACTAAATTAGGGTTGTATGAATGGTTAGTTATGCCTTTTGGATTGACTAATGCACCTAGTACATTCATGCGATTAATGAATCATGTTTTAAGAGCTTTTATTGGCAAGTTTGTTGTTGTTTATTTTGATGATATCCTTGTGTATAGCCGAAACCTAGATGAGTATGTTAGGCATCTAAGGTGTGTGTTAGATGTACTTAGGGTTGAGAAGTTGTATGCTAACCTTAAGAAGTGCACCTTTTGCAGAAACAAGCTTGTTTTTCTTGGTTTTGTGGTGTCATCACAAGGTATAAAAGTTGATGAGGAGAAGATCAAAGCAATCAAAGATTGGCCAACTCCCACCAACGTTGGTCAAGTAAGATCTTTTCATGGACTAGCCGGATTCTATAGGAGGTTTGTTAAGGACTTTAGCACCTTAGCCGCCCCTATTACAAGTGTGATGAAGAAGAATGCACCATTCAAGTGGGGAAAAGAACAGCAAGAAGCATTTGAGACATTGAAGAAAAAACTAACTAATGCTCCTTTGCTTGTTTTACCTAACTTTAACAATACTTTTGAGATTGAATGTGATGCATCAGGGCTTGGAATAGGAGCTGTTTTGATGCAAGGTGGGAAGCCCGTCGCATACTTTAATGAGAAATTGAATGGGGCTGCATTGAATTATCCAACCTATGACAAAGAGTTGTATACTCTTGTGAGGGCGTTGCAAACTTGGCAACACTATCTATGGCCTAAGGAATTTGTGATTCATACGGATCATGAGAGCTTGAAGTATTTAAGGGGCCAACAAAAATTGAACAAGAGACATGCTAAGTGGAGTGAGTTCATAGAGAGTTTTCCTTATGTTGTGCGATACAAACAAGGTAAGGAGAATGTTGTAGCCGATGCTTTATCAAGGAGGTATGTTTTACTTTCCATGCTTGATTCTAAGTTTCTTGGATTTGAGTATATTAAGGAATTGTATGCTAGTGATGTTTATTTTGGTGAAATCTTTCAAGCATGTGAAAATTCTGGATTTGGAAAGTATTATAAGCATGATGAATTTTTGTTTAAGGAATCTAGATTGTGTGTGCCTTCTTGTTCTTTGCGCATCTTGCTCATGAGGGAATTGCATGAGGGGGGTTTGATGGGTCACTTTGGAGTTGATAGAACATATGACATATTGCATGAACACTTCTTTTGGCCTAAGATGCGACATGATGTAGGGAAGTATGTTGCTAGTTGTATTGTTTGCTTGCAAGCTAAATCTACTTCTAACCCGCATGGATTGTATACTCCTTTGCCTATTCCTCAAGAACCATGGACTCATATTAGTATGGACTTTGTGTTAGGTTTACCTCGTTCTAGAAGAGGTAAAGATTCTATCTTTGTGGTTGTTGATAGGTTTTCTAAGATGACACATTTCATTGCATGCATTAAAACGGATGATGCCATTAATGTAGCTAATTTGTTCTTTAAAGAGATTGTTAGACTACATGGAATGCCTAGGACGATTGTAAGTGATGGAGATGCTAAGTTCTTAAGTCACTTTTGGAGAACTTTATGGGCTAAGTTAGGTACTAAGTTGTTATTTTCAACTACTTGTCATCCTCAAACCGATGGCCAAACTGAAGTAGTTAATAGGACTTTGTCTACTTTGCTTAGGGCATTAATTAAGAAGAACTTAAGAACTTGGGAGGATTGTCTACCTCAAGTTGAATTTGCATATAATAGAAGCATACATAGCACTACTGGATATTCACCTTTTGAAACTGTGTATGGCTTTAATCCTTTAACCCCATTGGATTTGTTGAGTTTACCTTTGAGTGTGCAAGTCGACATGGATGGACAAAGGAAGGCCGATTATGTTAGGGAACTTCATGCTAGGGTTCGAGCTCAAATTGAGAAGAAAACGCAACACTACATGAAGAATGCTAACAAAGGGCGCAAGGAAGTCATCTTTGAACCCGGAGATTGGGTTTGGTTGCATCTAACGAAGGAAAGGTTCCCTGAAAAGAGAAAGTCTAAGCTATTACCTCGTGGAGATGGTCCATTCCAAGTCTTGGAGAGGATCAACAACAATGCCTACAAGCTAGATCTTCCAAGTGAATATGGCAATGTAAGTGCTACTTTCAATGTTTCAGACTTATCTTTGTTTGATAATGATGCAGATTTGAGGACAAATCCTTTTCAAGGGAGAGGGGATGATGAGCCAAGGGCTTATCATGGTTTAGAAGAGCACAATGTAGCTAATGGAGATCATGTCTCGGATAAACATGGAAATGTCATGGATGTTCAAGAAGCTGCTATGGTTGATCCCGGGTTGAACGCAAGCTTGGAGGAGCATGGAGTTGGAGGGATCGCACAAGACCAGCCATTGCTTGGAGAAGCCGCGCAACACCGGCCACATGACCGGCCATCGCATGCGCCATCGCATAGGGCAACCGGCCATCGCATGGGGCATCAACCGGTCACAACCGACCATCGCATGGGGCATCTGCGCACAACTGGCCAATGGATCCTTTAGCCATTCCGCAAGGTCCAATGACAAGGGCTCTGGCTAAAAGGTTCAAGGATGCTTTATTGGGCTTTGTTAGAACTCATCTTGGAGGTTTAGAGTCCATTGAAGATCAATTGGAGAGCATTGAAATCGACATCACCAAGACTATTCCCATCGATTCCAAGTTATACACTTTACTTGAAATCGATGATAATTAGTTCTTATGTTGTGTAATTCGGTCAATTGGGCCTTTATTCTATCGTAGTTTAGTTAATTATTTAGTTTGGACCTTGATTAGGGTTGGGCCTTGTTTAATTAAAGTCCAATCCTCATCTATTTTCCTATTGGTTGTATTTTAAGATAGTTTCTAGAAAAGTCTATGTAAACCGCTTATGTAAGGAGGTTAAGGGTGGGATGCGTCGACCCCTCTTCTATATAAAGGGTCTCTTCTCCTCTTGTAAACATAAGTTAAGTTTTCAATAAAGATTTGAGGTTTATTCACCCAATTGATTATCTTAGCTTCATTGTTCTAGTTTGAGCAAACTTAGGGTTCTTCAATCTTGTAGACTCCTAGAAAACAATTAGGTTGTGATTGCTTAATTGTTTGTGAATCTTGTGATCTTAGGTTGATAATTGCAGGTCTAATTATTCATCTAAGGCCGACGAAAGAAGAAGAAGAAGACTAGGTTAGGTTTATCGAATTCTACAAGTCTAGAAGTTTGGTGATTCAAGTTGATCTTCGGTGGGTCTCAAAGGTGGATTTGGACCAATTACAACTAGATTCGTATCATTAAGGCCGACGAACGAAGAAGAAGACTAGGTGTATGAGGTAGGACTAGGTTTATCGACTAGATTTATCGACTCATACAAGTCTAGATGTATTGGTGTTTCAAGTAGACAAATCGATAGGTCTATGAGAAATCTCATTCAATTAGATATGAGGTAGGGTAAAAAAAATGGGACACCAAAAGAATTGACTGTTGAGCCGTATGAGGTAGGAAACTCTCAAGTTGATCTTTGGCGGGTCTCAAAGGTGGATTTGAATCTAACACAACTAGATTCGTATCAATTGGTATTCAGAGCATAGGTTGTCATCTTCAATCGGTAAATCTATCATTCTATTCATCATTCATCAAGTTTTCATCCATCAAAATTCAACTACACACTCATCGCACCTTAATGAAAAATTTAAAAATTCAGAAACTTTGAAAATTCATAGCCGATTCATCTTAATTCCAATCGACTTGAAATTTCAGATTTGAGTCCCTCATACCTTGTAATTTGATCGAAAAATATCAAAAAATAAAAAAATAATAAAAAAAATCGACAAGAAACTTGTGATTTTTGTTCTTGATTCGTTTGAGCTCGGAAAGTTTTGAAATTTGAGCTATAGACTTCTTTTAGTGTGATCTTTCTGGGAAAAATACTGAAAAAATAATAAAAAAAATCTGTAGCTCTAATCGCAATTTTGGGTTCTAGGGTTTAATCTAGGTTTTTTGGGGATTAGGGTTTTGTTTGTGCAATTGATTCAATTTGTTGCAATTAACCCTAATTGAGTGTTTGATTGAGTATCTTGGGTTGCTTTTGCTGTGAATTAAGGTTTAGTTTGAAGAATTTCAAGTTACAAACCCTATTGGAGACAAGTGGTACAAAATTGGATTTAAGTGTTACTAGGGTTTTCTAATTGATTGAATTGTTTGATTTGTGCTTGAATTGAGTTTTTGTGCAGCAAGTTTGGAGAAGGAATTTGACATAAGGAGCCTGCATAAGAGGTTTGGTTTTTGTTTAGATTACTTTCATTGATTCACAAAAATTTTGCTACTAATTGTTTGTTCCTCAAGTAGGTCACGAGAAGAAAGGAGTTCTCTAGGAGTGGACCGCCAATCCATAGGAATTGAATGCAAACACGAGAGCATAATCAAGGTACACAAACACACACACTTGTGAGGATTTTTACTACTAACTTTTGTTCTTTGTGTAGGAACCATGGAAAAACAACAAGAAGAGCAAAACCAAGAAGTAAACACGGCTACCATGTTACAACAAATACTTCAACAACTTGGCACCATGTCTATTAGTTTGGTTGATATGAGAACTTTGAGTGCCTATGTAAAAGGGGATGTTCAAAGGGAGAATTTGTTTCACACTAGGATGTATGCGAATGGGAAGCCTAGAAGTGTGATTATAGATGGAGAGAGTTGTAAAAACATAGTTAGTGATTATTTGGTGAAAGAGTTACAACTACCTACTTCTAATCATCCTAAACCCTATAGCTTAGGTTGTTTCAATGATAGAGAAGACATTAGTGTTAACAAACAAGTTTTAGTTTCTCTTTCTTTGGGCAGGTACAAGGGAGATGTTTTGTGTGATGTCTTACCCATGCAAGCATGCCATGTACTACTTGGTTGACCTTGGCAATTTGACAACAAAGTTCTTCATGATGGTGAGACCAATAAGTATTCTTTCATGTGTGGTAAGAAGCCTATCTCTTTAGTTCCTTTATCACTTCAAGAAGCTTTAAAAGATCAAATTAAAGTGAGAGATGATTTTGCTAAATTGGATGCTGAATTTAGGGCTAAAGAAAAGAGTAAATGCGAACCTAAAATAGATGATTGTTTTGATGATAAAACAACCTTAGTTGAAAAGAGTGTTTTAGATGTTATTTGCGATGATACTAAATCTATTTTGAGTGTTGTTTGTGATGAAACTAAATTTGTTTTGGATGCTAATTGTGATGAAAACAAATCTGTTTTGGTTGATCATAGCATTGAAAATAGGACTGTTTTGGGTGAAAAGAAAGAGACTTCTAGGAAAGTTGTTAAAGAGTGTATGTTAATGATCGGACCAAAATTATGCATCTTTTTATGGTCATTTTCCTATGCTTTTTGGGTATTTTATGCTTGATTATGCCTTATATTTGGTATATTTGTGTTTATAGGTGCTAAAGAGAAGAAAAGTGCAAAATCACCATTTTTGTACCTTTTTGGAGCCTTTTTGAATGATTATTTACACAAATATTTTCCAAGGACAATTTGGATGAAGAATGGAGCCAATATGATCGTGATTGAAGAGCTTGAAGAGTCAATTTTATCATCATAAGATTGATTTTCAAGAGTTTGAAGCGAAGGAGCAAAGTTGAGTTTCAAGGCAAGAAGACATGTCAAGTGGCGGATAAGCACTGGAGCACATGGGTCCTGAGACAAACCAGGTGGGGCGCCAGGCTTACCACATGGGCGCCCAGCGCCAGTCGGGGGTGCTACTCAGGCAGCACATGGGCGCTGGCGACATGGGGCCTGAGGCCAACGCCCTGGGTGCACAAGCCATCCGCATGGGCGCCCAGGGGGAGTCGGGGCCAACACATGCGCGCGCCAAGCATGCCTTCGCGTGTCACTTCCTCTTGAAGCTTCTCCAATTGTTTCCAGATTTGACGACCTTTCTGTATTTTGGCCATAACTTTTGATACAGAGCTCCGTTTGAGGCGTATGAGTAGGCGTTGGAAAGCTAACTCCAAGATCTACAACTTTCTTGTTTTGCTCGAAGCACAGTTCGAACGTTTTCATGGAAGAAAATGCCCCTGAAGTCAGCGGACAGAAACTGTCCTGGGCCTATTTTGCGGGATTGATCCAATTGAGCCCAAAATCTTATTTGGATTAGCTTGAAGACTTGGAGAGCAGCCCAGCACGTCCTTAGGGTTTGTTTAGCTCTAAATTAACCCTAAGCCACCCTCTATAAATACCCTCTTAAGTCTAAAACCCTAGCTAACACCTAGAACAACTTACAACACAACTCTTATCTCTTTTTCTCTCTAGGTTTTGCGGTTTGGAAAGGAGGCAGCCACCTCCTCCTCTTTTCCTCTTGGGTTTGTAAGTTTTCAATCTCTCATGGATTGGAAACTCCAATCCATGAGAGGCTAAACCTTTATACTTCTTTTCCTTAGGTATTTTTTATCAATAAATCTTTGGTGAGACTTTTGTTCTTAATAATTTGATTTTTCTGTTTGGATATGTTTCTTATCTCTGTACTTCATCTAATGTTTTCATGTTTTGATAGATTTGGTGGCCAACTTATCTTGATGAGTATGAATGCTATAGTTAGAATCATTGATTCAAAGTAACAATTGAGCTTAGGAGTCCTAGTTCAATGGGATATCAAACCTTATTGAAACCTATAGGCCGAACGGAAATAGGTGTAGGTGAGTTTGGTTTTAATTTAATTAAGCATGCAAGCATATAATAATCTTAATGCTTTATTCTGGAACTAGTTGATGGAATAAAAGTGTTGATCTCTAGACCGAACGGAGAGGGATTGACTAGTAGCATGTTAGGGAAAGTAGGAGTCCTCGCCCTAGACCATTTATTCAAATAGAGTTGTTTAAGATATTAAGAAGATTACTTTATTCTAATGAAAATTGATGTCTACGTCTTAGGCTATATATTGATTTGGGATGATTTATGATTCTTAATTGATTGCAATTTAAGTCAAATTCATGATTAGTGTCTGTGATCCATGGTTTACTTGATCAAAATAATTACCTAAAGGAGAAGAAGTATGCTTTTAATTAATTGCTTTTCTTAAATTGTTTTCTAGATCTCTAGTTTAGTTTTATTTAATTGTTTTCTAATTTAGTTTACCTATTTTGAAAACCCATAAAAAATTCCCTTTGGTAAGATATTCTTTAGTACGATTTGGCTTTAATTTGCTCTCCCTGTGGATTCGACCCCTACTTGCCCTAGCTAATAGTTATAGGTTTGTGGGGATTTATTTTGTGATTTGTTCAACGACCGGTCAGTTAACAACTAAGAGTGAGATTAAGAGTGTTTTGCATGAGAATTCTTGTATGATCTTGCTTTTATTTCGAAATACACTAATGGGAACTAACAACTTGGCTGGAGATATACCAAGCAATATTGTGTCTTTTTTGAGTAATTTTGTAGGAATTGGAGTTGTTTTGATTGAACTCTATCCCAATGTTGTGCAAAACCAGTTCATTGAGAGCTTTCCATATGTGGTGCAATACAAGCAAGATTTGAGGACAAATCTTCTTCAAGGGGGAGGGAATGATGCGCCCAAGGCTTATCATGGAGGGAATGATGCGCCAAGGACTTATCATGGACTTGAAGACAAGCATAGAGAGCATGGAAAGGATGTGCATGGGCTGTAAGGAAGCATGGAGATGCATGAAGATTATGGAGATATTGATAAGCATGTTCCAAGCACCAAAAAGATGCTATTCGATTCATTGAAGATGCCTATTAGTCCGATGACAAGAACAAGAGCTAAGAGATTCAAGGATTCACTCATGGGCCTTGTTCGAACTCATCTTAAAGACTTGAAGACCATTGAAGTTCAATTGAAGAGCTTTGGTGATGATTTGGGCAAGAAATTACAAATCAATTACAAGTTCATCACTTTGCTTGTTATTGATTCTAAATGGCCGGATTGACATCATGGCATGAGCCCATTAGCATTAGTTTGCTTTGTTTGGGCTTAATTCTATCTTAAATTAGCTTATTTTTAAGTTTGGATGTTATTTGGGTTGGGCCTTGGTTGACTAAGTCCAATCCTTGTTTAATTATGTCTTTATTTCCTTTTCCTAGTTGGGCTTGGAGTAGTTTTTCCCTAGCCTTTATATTTGGACGAAAATTAGGTTTTTATTTTAGGATTTTGGTTGACCCTATCACTATATAAGGGCACCAATATCTCTTGTAAACAAGAAGTTGAGTTGATTAATAAAGTTGATGATTATTTTCCCAAATTGATTATCTTAGCTTCATTGTTCTAGTTTGAGCAAACTTAGGGTTCTTCAATCTTGTAGAGTCCTAGCAAACAATTAGGTTGTGATTGCTTAATTGTTTGTGAATCTTGTGATCTTAAGTGTTCAATTGCATGTGTAATTGAGAGCTTAAGGCCGGCGAACGAAGAAGAAGACTAGGTTAGGTTTATCGACTCATACAAGTCTAGAAGTATTGGTGTTTCAAGTTGATATTTGGCGGGTCTCAAAGGTGGATTTGAATCTAACACAACTAGATTCGTATCACCAACTGCTTCCTAGCTACATAGTATGCCGATCTCACTGTAAACACTCATGTTTTTGAACCATTCCAAATTATCACATCATCCTGTGGAAGCCGAGGAATAGGCAAACACATGATCTTCACAATATCCTCATCGCAAAATAGCTTAAGAAGCTTGTCCTTCTTCCATGCCCGAGTCTCATAGTCGATTAATTCTGCCACAAGCATGGGTTGACAAACAACCCCTTCTTTCGGCTATGGAGAGTAGTTTGGGGCTCCATCAAGCCAGTGATCACGCCACACATCGATACCACCAGCCCCAATCCTCCACCGAGACCCTTCCAAAAGAACAGCCCTTCCAGCTAAAAGACTCCTACAAAGAAACGATTGATTCCTCCCTAATCTCGCTGAGCAGAAGCCACCATTCAGGAAGTATTTGGCTCTTAATACCCGGAACCAAAGTGAATTAGGATTTTGGATTAGCCTCCAACATTGCTTAGAAAGTAAAGATAAGTTAAAGGCCTCAAAGTCTTTAAAGCCCAATCCATCATCCGCTCGCGAAATACACAGACTCTCCGAAGGCTGCCAATGTATCCTCCGCCTATTATCAGTAGAAACCCACCAAAACTTTGCAATTAACATATTTAACTCATGAATAAACGATTTTGGGAATCTAAAAATACTCATCAAATATACCGGGATAGCCTGGGCAATACATTGTATCATCATTGTTTTTCCCGCAACTGAAAACAACTTATTATTCCACTTCCTAATTCTTTGCTCCAACCGATCCTCAATATAGTTGAATTCTCGAGTCTTCGATCTGCCTATCATAACCAGCAATCCCAAGTACTTGTCCCTTTCCAAAATCCGAGTTACACCCAAAAATTGCATAATTTGCTGCTGCCTAGCCTAAGGAGTGTTTGAGCTAAACAAAACTGATGATTTATCAATGTTGATCTGTTGCCTTGAAGCAGCCTCAAAGCTCTGTAAAATCCCCAAAATCTTTGAGCAATCACCCAAGCAAGCCCAAAGGAATAAAATGCTATCATCAGCAAAGAAAAGATGAGAGATTCGTGGCGCTGGTCTGGCTACCGAAACCCCCTTAATCAACCCTTCACTGTCCGCAGCTGCAATTAAACAAGATAAATCTTCCATGCACAACAAGAAAAGATACGGAGACAACGGATCTCCCTGCCGAATGCCTCTGGAAGGAACAATTTTATCACCAATATTCCCATTAATATTAACTGCATGCGTAACACTTCGAACACACGCCATCACCAATCCAACCCATCGATTAGAAAAACCCATTTTCCTCATACAAGCCTCCAAAAAACCCCACTCCACGCGATCGTAAGCCTTGCTCAAATCTAATTTCAAGGCCATATGAGCATTCCGACCAACCCTCTTATTTTTCATAAAGTGGATAATTTCAAAGGCAACCATGGCATTGTCAAAAATCATGTGCTCATGCACAAATGCACTTTGATTCTCACCAATAATAGAAGGTAAAATCACCTTTAAATGATTAGTAAGTGCTTTAATAATAATCTTGAAAACTATATTACACAAACTAATTAGCCTGTAATCCTTAACAGACATAGGTGACTTAATTTTTGGAATCAACACAATAGTCGAATGATTAATATCAGGTAAAGGCAGACCCTTATTTAGAAAATCTAAAGCCATTTGAACAACATCCTTACCAATGATATGTCAGCATGTCTGAAAGAAAGCTGTTGTCATTGCCGTCAGGACCCAGGGCCTTAGCGCCATCCATCTGAAAAGCGACTTCTTTGATATCCTCTGTAGTGAAAACAACATCCAAAATACCTCGCATGCCCTCATCTAAGCGTTCCTCCATATGCTCCAACACCAAATCTATAGAAGCAGCGCTTGGATTAGAAGAGGAAAAAATATCCTTATAATACTTAGAAATTATTTCCTCCATTCCCTTAATATTCGATACCCAATCTCCGTCATCATCCTTTATTCTAGTAATCTCTTTTCGATACTTCCTTCCTGTAGCAACAGAATGAAAATACCGAGTGTTTTGATCACCCTCTCTTAGCCATAGTGATTTCGACCGTTGCCTCCGCATAATTTCCTCCTATTTATAGAGCAAATCCAATTCCTGTTTGCATCTCTCAAACTCAGCCACATCTCCTATATATAGCACCTTTAGAGAAAACCTTTTCAAAATCCCTCTTCTTCTATCTGATTTGATGTTGTACATTCCCAAAGACCGCTTTGTTCCACTCCCTCAAAGCCTTGCTGCAACTTGCGATTCTCCCACACACATCTCGACCCCCCGCCGCCTCCCAAGAACTCGTAACCAGCGGCTCAAAATCCACATGAGTAGCCCACATATTTTCAAATCGGAAAGAGCTTCCTCTCGAAACGCCATGGAGACACTGATCCGAAATAGAGATACATAATGGCAAATGATCTGAAGCTGTAGTAACGATATGCTTCTCCACCGAACCTCCAAACATTTGCCACCAATCCTCTGTCGCTAAACTTCTATCAAGGCGTTCAAAAACAATCTCACCATTTATTTGCTTGCTCCATGTCATTAGAGGTCCTGAAACTGGCAAACCCTTGAAACCACACTCGACAATTACATTGTTAAAGGCTAACATTTGATTTTGAGGCCTTTGAGCACCACCTTCCTTATCGGCTAGAGAGCAAATCTCATTGAAATTTTCCGCGCATAACCATGGTAACGTTGAGCGGTTATGTAGAGAGCGAAGCAGATCCCATGACTCTCGCCAACGAGTAGTTTCTGGCCTCCCATAGAAGCCCGTAAAACGCCAACAAGCAGAATTAGACCCAATCTTAACATCAATATGAGAAGTAGAATACGAAAGCAAAGAGACAGAAATATCATTCAACCATAACAAAGCTAAACCGCCTGCTCTACCAACACTATCAACACAAAAACATGAATCATAACCTAAACGAGAACGGATCCAGTCCATCTCGCCGCTTTTACGCTTAGTTTTTGATAAAACTAAAAGTGGAGGCTTATTACAATTATTCAATAAAGTAGCAAGAAATCTAATTGACCGAGGTGCCCCAAACCCTCGGCAGTTCTATACAAAACAATTCATTGCTCCCGGCCGGGATGGGTATCATCTACCATCCCTGCCGCTACATTAGGAGAAACATTAGTTACAATATTATCAATTGCCTGCCTATTGACTTGCTCAGCATCCTTCGAAGCACCACTCCCACCTTCATGCTCCCTTGAACGCTTTGCAGCACTCGCACCATTCGAATCCAGAATACTATGTCCCTTAACTCGCTTACTTCCCACCTTAGCATTCTCCTCCGCAAACAAAAAACCAAACGTATAATTGCAGGAGACACGAGCAGCTTTCTTCCACTTCCTTATGTTACGCGGCTGCGTTGAAGCTTCAGTATTAGAATTAAAGACAAAAGTGCAATTTGGGTTGGCTTGCCTTAAATTCTCTACGATTTGCTCCAAGGGGATATAATCCTCTGCAGGCCCAACAAGATCCTTAGGCACTGCCTCCTTACCAGACCCAAGCTTAGCCATCTCAACTGGACTCAAAGAGCTTTGCCCCATTACTAACAGCCTAATACCATGTATAATTTGGGCCGAACCCATAGATGGTTGGGCCTCCCCTTTACCCTTCAAAAGAGCTTGCTGACTCAGCTTCATTATTTCTCAAAATCAGGAGATTCCCCAGCACCTTCTACTAACTCGGGATTTAAGCCTCTAACTACTCTCGAACGAGTAGCGATTTGCTTATTAACTACTGCCACGTTTTCCTGGATCGAATCTCCATCAATGATTTCAATCCTCTCCACCCCCTTAACATCCGCAACGACTTCCCTAAATTTCGAGCTCACCTCCCCGTTCTTGTCGTGATTGAATGCCCTTTGCCCTTTCACATTAGGACTACTTATTCCACCGCTTCCGCCAACAACGGCTGCCGGACCCGCCCCATGATTTTGCTCCGTAGGCTTAACAGCACCAAAAAAGCTATTTCCCGCAGCAGCTGACTTACCAGACGCCGCCATGGATGCCTTAGAATACCCAACAACTCTCGAGAATTTTGGCCTGGAACGAATACTGCCCTCAGTCTCATCAAGTCGACCCGACCATTCCGCTTTAAGCCAAGGAGAATACTTCCAAATTACACCGCCCCTAGTTCTCCTCATTACCGCCACAGTTGGACAGTCACCCTCCTGATGATCCAACAGGCCACATACATAGCAAAAGTCGGGCAACTTTTCATACCGGAATTTGACTTCCAAGTCCCCCATTTGGGGTTGAAACTGATGTTGAACTCTTTAGGGGTTTCTGGGTGTTAATCTCAATCTCACCCTCAGATAGCTACCCCAATTGCGATCCACCTCCAGTACCAAACCAATAGGCTCTCCAATAGCAGCACCAACCTTTTCAGTCATTAATCTAACAGGCGAGTAATGAATTTGCACCCAGAACGGACACCAATCAAGACATACCTCTTCAACCATCTGATAGACATCATACTCCTGTAACAACAGTAGAGAATGATTAAAAGCCCAAGGCTGCAAACCAAGCACCTTATCCTTTTCAACCTCCTCCTCAAACTCAAAGCAAAACACTTATCAGCTAACGCCCTCACTGATAGTCCCCTATCCAAATTCCAGGCTTTAACCATAGCATTCCTTAGCCCCTCCACATTCGGAGAACGCTTTGCCAAAGACTTTCCCAAAAGGCAAAATCCTCCCTCTGCCTCAGCCTCCTCAATCCATTCTTTATCCAGCACAATCCTATCCTTTTCCTCGTTGGAAATATTATCTTCAACCATTTGCCCGCCAAAGAAGCCACAAACAAAACAATAGAAGACAAACAAGAAAAACACTCAAAAACTCAAGACTAGTAAAAACTCTAAGAACATAAGATTTTAAAAAGGAAACAGGATAGAACTGAAGTTCAAACTCGAAACCGAAAACCTTAAGAAGATAATTCTAAGGAATAAAATTCGAAATTCAAAACTCGAAAACGAAACCTTAAGAAGATTAATCTAAGGAAATAAAAACTGGCATGAAGCAAGGAAAAAACCTGTTCTGAACTAGGAAGTTAGACGAGAAAAAGGAAAAGGAACTAGGAGGAAGGGTCATTAACATTTTTTGTATAATTAATGTAAACAAGACAGAAATTAGAGAAATTGCAATACTGAGTATCCTATATAGAACTGGCAGATGGGCGGGTCGGGTTGGGTTTGGGTTCGGTTTTTTGGGTTGGGTCAGTCTCGGGTTAAGAAATTTTTGGGTCATATGAGTTCGGGTAATTTTCGGTTTCGGGTTGGGTTGGGTTTGGGTCGATGAAATGTCGGGTCATTTGGGTTCGGGTCAATTCTGGGTTGGGTCGTTTTCGGTTTCGGGTTATACGGTTTGGATAATTTCGGGTTTGAACCTCGGGTTTTCGGGTTCGGGTTGTTACAATTCATTTTTTTTTCGGGTTGAATAGTCGAGTCATTTCGGGTTTTAAATTTAATTCGAGTCATTCAAGTTTGCGTTTTTTTAATTTTTATTTCTATTCTTATAATTTGGGATTAATAAAAAAAATTTCTTTTTGTAAGTATAACATTTTTGATAAAATAGTTATAAGAAATTTCATTAATATAACTGATAATTCCAATCTCAGATATTTAAGTCTTAATTAATCAGTACAAATATAATATATATATATATATTTTTTAGGCCATATGTCTCTGATTTATACTATATATATATATAATATAATAGACTTTCAAATCTGATTTCTATTTTAGGCAATGTCTCTTTTGTTCATGTCTTTAGGGAGGCAAACTTTTTTACTGATTCCTTGGCCAAGCTTTGTGTCTCTAAAACATCAAACTTGATTGTTTGGTTGTAATCTTTTACCTTATTATTCATTTAAAAAAAACAAATATATATAATGTACATATATTATATAAGAATTAAAATTGAATAATAACTTGATCCAATGATCCTTTACTAATATATAAATTAAATATTTAAACTAAATCAACCTTAACATTTAAATTTTAAATTAACATAAATTAAATATGTAATGCATATGTTTTAACACTAATTTAAACTAATTAATGAAAATTAATTGTAAATTATTTCAAATTAAAACTAATTAAACATTAAATTAAACAAATTATGAAAATGCAAACTTTTAAATCAAACAAATTAAAATTTGTCAGACCCTAATTTGAACAAATGTGAGAATTTGGGGATTGAATTGCATTACACACTGAGAACTATTATGCACAATAGCACAATATAATTTAATCCATTTTATTTATATTATAACTTATAATCCATTTTATTTACCTTTTCAAACTTATATAACTTATAAATATATTGTATTAATTGAAATATTAATTGGCATTGATTTTTTATATGAACTATATTATAAAAGTATAAATATTTAAATAATTAGAAAATATAAAATAATTTATATTATTTGTAATAATCAATATTAATGATATAGTTTCAACTTTCAACTTTCAATTAATGGAATAATAATCATTATTTGTTCTGTAGCTTTTGCTTTCATCAATAATAATTTGATTGCCTTTCAAAAAAAAAAAATCAAAGACTAAAAAAATTAGCAATAAATATCAAATATCATGAGATTGAGATTACTAAAATTGGATTAAAACTATCAAATATACAATGTTTGCTAATTATTTTACAAGTTTTACTTTTTACAATTTAAATATAATTAATTTTAATTCGGGTCATTTCGGGTTAATCTGTTGGGTTGATTGGGTTTGGGTCGTTTGGATTCGGGTAATTTCGGGTTTGGGTACCCAAAAATTCGGGTCATTTTTGGGTTGGGTCAGTTTCGGTTTCGGGTTGGACGGATTGGGTTGGTTGACTTTTTTTGTCAAATCAGGTTGGGTTTGGGTTTGCTTTCGAGTGGTCGGATTGGATACTCGCAATCGGGTCAGCTTTTGCCAGCTCTAATCCTATACTAGATGATAGAGCTAATCTATTCGCATTTTCTACTTGATAAAATTATTATCTTTAAATATATAATATATATTATATATTATAATTAAATTATTTAATATATTATTATTTTCTTAAAAATTATATATTACTTTTTTTTGAAAAAAAATTATATATTATTAACTTTTTATATTAAACGGTCGACAAAAATACTCCGCGGTCCACAGTGAGTAAGATAAATCTTTAAATAATAATAAAAAAAAGGTAAGATAAATCTCCACATATAATAATATAATATAATATAATATAATATAATAATAATAATAATAATAATAATAATAATAATAATAATAATGATGCAGCATTTATTGGAAAGATTAAAATCAAAAGAAAAAAAATACTGAGATGAGCACGAGCACGAGCATGAAAGTGCATGACCCCACTTTTATTAAAGCCACGTTTTGTGGGAATTGATGGCACGGCGTCGGCTGGTTGGTTTGAAGTTTGAAGTTGAAGAGTTGTGGATGGCGAGCTACTAGCAAACTTTCACTGTCCCCACGCGCACTCCCTTCCCTCCCTCCATCGCCAATCCATTTCTCTCTCTGATCCCACTCTATACCGAAAACCTCTTTCTTCTTTCCTCCGTGAATTCTCTTACCCTAAATTCATTCTCACTTTTTCATTCTACTTTCTGAGGCACCGACTTTTTTTTTAAATTTTTTTTAAATGGGGTATTTTCCTGCTGAAGAATTAAGCAAATCCTTTTGCCGCCAGATCTTTACTCACATCTAGGTTTTCTCCATTCAATTTTCTTTATTGTTACCAATCTGGTTCAAGAATGCACGGCTTAAGCCGCCTTGGTACCGGTGGTAATCGCTCCGTTTCTCCTTCCCCGCCTTCTTCTCCGAGGTACCGCCATGGCCGTTATAAGAGCTTTGGTGCTGCGGCTGGTGGTGGTGGTGGAGGAGGTGGTGGTGGTGTTGCACGTGGCGGGAAGAAGACCACGGTGGATAAGATAGTGTTTGTGTTGATTTCGACGGTGTTTCGGAGAAAAGGCCTGCTGTTGTTTGCGCCGTTGTTGTACATTTCGGGAATGCTTCTCTTTATGGGGTCGTTAGGTTTTGATGTTGTCAGTTTGAAGAATGCGGTTGTTATTGTTCACAGGCGGTCGCCACCTGGTTCAGTTTATCGGAGTCCCCAGGTTTTTCAGAAACTTTGGCCGTTTATGGAGGCTGAGAGCAATGCCACTTACAATGCGGTACTCTCTTTACCATTTTTTTTTTTTAACTTGTCTCTTTTTTGTACTTTATGTTGCGAATTCTTAGCTAATTTTTTTTATATAAAAATCTTAGTTTTAGGCACACTAATTTATGTAAATTAGAACATCAAGCTTATGGATATTAAATATAACTTAATTAAGCTTTAGACTGATATTTGTGGATGTTTTGGAGCAGAGATTGTGATATCCTGATTAAATATGGAGCATAAGGCAGTATGGCTGGGGGATAACTGGGTTTGATTCTTAATGCAGTACTTCAAAATATTGGGAATTGAATTTAATTTGTAGGAGACAACAAATGGGAACTTTAATGATGGTTATATTCTGAAATTAGTTAAGAATGAATTTGTATTTGGAAAATGAGTTAAGAATGTTTGATACTTTATTTAGATTTGCTGCATTTAGATTTTAGAGTTTAGACTGTCAAAACTCCTTTAAAAACATAAACTTGCTTTAGCTGCCAGGGACATTTCCCCCTTGAATCAAACAAAAACTTATCCGTTGATGGAGAAGCCGCAATCTGAGCCTCTTGATCTGAAAGGGCATGGCTTTATCTATGAAACCTAGTGAGGCCCCATCATTCAGTGTGAATAATCATTCTATGTATAAAACCGTCCAGTCATTAGCTAAAATTGCTTGTGTAATTTTCAGTTCTACTTATTTAGACTTTAGACAAATGTATTTGGGATATGCACTTAAAAGAAATTATAAACTAATAATTCCCCCCACTGTACTGTTGCAGGGGGCAGAGCAGATTTATTCTTTAAGCATATATGAATCTCTCTTCACAAGAAGCTTTCTGTAACATTTATAGCCATGATAATGTTGAACTAACGTTTGACTATAATGAAAATAATGCAGTTGATGTCGGCCTGGAATCTGAAAATGCATCAAGTTTGGAAGCCATGTGTCAACTCTATTGCCTCTAAAACAGGTTTGAGCTTTTATACTTTTTCAATGATTATAGTTTTCAATAAGGACCTAACTTGATTATGTTGATTTCATCTCCCCAATTTTTGTAAACTACAATCCTCATCTTGTAGGTTTATGCAAATCATCCAAGTTGATCTTGTAAATATGGTAATTTAGAATCTCTGCTTAAGGGTACATATTTCAAGTTCATCTATAATTTTGTGCACGTAAATGCTTTTTTTCCCTCTCCCTCTTAGTTTCTAAGAGACAGAATTGCCATATTATGTCTGGAAGAATGAAAACCATACTATAAGCCTTTGGTGGCTTCACCTTCATGTAGCATTGGCAAATTACAAGGCATTAGTTGTCACTGTGTTCATAATATCAGCAATACTATTTAGCTACCTCGTATGCCTCTTTTATATATGAGAAGTTAACTGCTTGATTTTGTGATTTCAAGGATTCCCAGAATTACCAAAGTCTAATGGTTTCCTTATAATTGAAGCGAATGGTGGCTTAAATCAGCAACGCTTATCGGTATGTTTTAGTTCTTAATGAATTTATGTGCCCTTATAAATTTTGAACAACTTAAGACATGCAGAATGCTTGTTTGGCGTTTGTTCATATGAATGTTGTTGTCAGTTCCTCTTTGTTGCTTCTTATGTATCCCTGTTGGCATTATAACTTGTGAATAACCATAGTGTGCAGTTTGTTATATAATGTCTTAGTATACTTTTTACTCGCTCTTGCAAGCATGTTGGAGTGGGAAAGAACATTCAGTCCTGGCACAACAGTTAAAACGCATGTCTGAAGATTTCCTTGACGCAGACTCTAGCATATAGTGCCCTTTAGTATTAAATTCATTTAGCTTCTGACTCTTTTATTTCTGTGTTATGCAATTCGCTGTGCTAATGGCTATTTTTGGCAATATTTTCAGAGCTCATGGTTTTTCATTTGAATGGTTTTCAGAGTTATGATCCCCTAATATAAAACCCCATCTTGTGAAAGATTAGATTGGCCATACTTAATTTGTCAAAGTTTGTTATCTTTATGAATCACACTGTTTAAGTTGTGACTAAAAGTACATTTTGGATATTCTTCAAATTTACGACTTCAAAAACATGTTTTTGTAAACTTTAGAAAGGATGGGGGTACTTATAGGACTTCCTCGTGAGTTTTTTATTTTAGTATTTTGAGTAAAAGGAATCATAGTTGTGGAATGTTGATAAAGTTATGCTTTGGCTTTGAAAGAAGAAAATATTTGGATTAAAGAGAAAAAATATGGATCAAATGCAATCAACCACATAGATGGCTGAAAGATGCAAAATTATTGACATATTGTAAATCTTAGATTACTTTCACTGGTTCAGCATTATGGTTTCATTGAGTTCATTCTCCTTTGGGTGAGACAAGATCTAACAAAATTTTTTTTCTGTTGTATGCATGTTTTCATAATGTGTTGTTCTTCTTGAAATGCTGATATCTTGAACCATTTTTATATTAGTTGCGGTTAGTTGATACTTTTTGAGGATAGGGCCAGTTATACATGTTGGCCTGGTAAACTTTGTTTCTTCTGGTGCTTTGGTCAATGTTCAGTTTAACCTGAAGCAATGTTTGTTAATATTAAGAGTTTCTGCAAACTTGTATGTCTTAATCTTTTATATGAATAATATACATATAGAAGTTCAGCTGGCTTGTACTTGGCAATCATTTATTATAAGAGATAAGGCACTGATATTTGATGCTTCTTCATACTTTTAATACAGATATGTGATGCAGTGGCAGTGGCATGGCTGCTAAATGCAACTCTTGTCATTCCTATCTTTCACTTAAACAGTGTCTGGCGAGATTCCAGGTTACCATCATCACCATTGTCATTGTATAGTGCATATTCTCATTAAATTCAAGTTTGAAATGAATTTTGATGATAAATTTCTATTGTGCATAGAAGGAATGGTTTTTTTCGACAACATTATTTCATTTTAATCACTAATATGTCTAATGGTTTCTATGAGTATTTTTGGTGTTTGGACCTTCATTGAATTTAAGCTATTTATTCCTGTTCACAAGGTTATTTCGTATTTAGAAATTTAGGCTGTTGCCTTGGTTTTATCCTTTTTTGGTCTCTTTGGGTACTTGGGTAGTACTATTTGGTCTGGTCATAAGCAATTCCACTGGGTTTTTGCTGGTGTTCATCAGTTCAAATCAAAAGATGATGATTCTGGAGGCAATTGTCAATCAGACATTTTTAAAATGTTGACTATTTGTCCTATCCATGCCTGTTATAAATTGAATAGCATTTCATAAATAGAGTTATTTTCTTTCTCTCTGGCTCCTTCCTCTTTCCACCCTCCCCGCCCGTGCTCTTGTTTACAAGTTTTTGTGATGGTCCATTTGAATTAAAATGAAAGACAAGGATCTGGCAATAGATTCTGGACACGGACAAACGTTATAAACGGTGAAGCTAAGGTGTAGTCAGTGGTGTTCTTTTGCTGAGCAAATTGCAAATCTGAATGCAAGACTTGACTTTTTGCATACTTATTGAAAATGAAAAAAAAAATTATGAAGATAAAATTGAATTCCAATGATATAATTAATGATAATAATGATAAAAATGTAATTCGAAATTTACCCAAAAAATAATCCTGGTAAAAGTTGGAATATGTAGCAAGACCTGCAATTGTCTTAGAAATAGCAACACTTGCGCCAATTGCATCAGAAACTGCATATATTAGTAATATTTTTTAGTGACCAACTCCTATAAAGAAGTAAAATGTAAATAAGCTTGTTTTAAATTAAAGCATCAATATGCCTTTTCCCCCCTTAATATGCCTCTTTTTAAGATTTCAAGTAGAGATGAGTTCACTTGCTGCATCTTGAGAACACCTTCATGTGAAAATGAGTCTAGATGTTCAGTTAAAATTTATAGTTTTATCTGAAAAAATTGCACTATGTACTAATATTTTAGATGTTATATATATAGGTTTATTTCTTGTGATTTTTCTTTTCTTTTCGATCATCAAAACCGCTGCTTTGATCACAATAAAGAATGTTTGATTTAACACCTGCTATAAGCTATTTCAAATCTGAAATTTGTTTCATTATATTTTCCAATTTCGTTGCAGTAAATTTGGGGATATATTTGACGAAGAATTCTTCATACATACACTTAGAAATCATGTGAATGTGGTCCGAGAGCTCCCACAGGATGTGCTTCAGAAGTTTGACAATAACATCAGCAATATCGTCAATTTGAGAGTAAAAGGTTGGTCAAGTTCAGCCCATTATCTTCAGAAGGTTCTTCCAAAACTACAAGCCATGGGGTATGTGTTACACTCTTATTATTATGAGCATCCCATTTCCATTGCCCTGTAGAAAAGGTATAATTGTGAGTAAAAATTAGATCAATGTAATTCTCATCCATTTCAGTTTAATTTTGCATGGAGAGGTTGATGGAAACTTAGACAGTCTTGTTATAGTAGGACTATGAGTAAATGCAACTTCTAAGAGAAGTATGATGAATAAGGATAGTGTTTTGTGCTGTACAAAGGTGAATGCTTTCATCAGCTCAACTAAGTTTTACTCATGAACTATTTTGGATCAGTTGTTGTAGTCCGTTTCCTTCGTTCCTCTTACTTTGGAAAACCTAAACAAGTTGTAGGAAATTTTCAGCTAATTCCAGGTAAAGAAAGGTCTGCTAAAGCTGAATGCACAAATAAAGGCTGAGAAGGGCTGAACAAAATGGCTGGAAATTGGCCATAGACTCTTATTGTAACCAAAAAAAACTTGAAAATATGGAATATGTTGTTATTATCTTCTCGGTCTACCGGTTAAATGTCTAGATTGTTATAGTGGAATCTTTTATGTGAAATCTTCCATTAAAAAAAAAGCCATTTTTCGAATGAAAAAAGTTAATAACAATGTGTTTATTTCATTACACTTACCTTGTGGTAGGGAGATCATAATCTTCTTTATACATTTAATTCATACTGTATATTTTTTATTAATCTGCGATATGAGTTATTCCTATTTACTTTCTAACGTCTTACGTGAATTTGTGGTAGAGCATCTCTATTCTATGATATTCTAAGTTATGTCAATGAGAACTACTAGTGTTAAAAACTATCATCATTTCTATGTCATACATAATATGGAACAGGCTTCGTTGACATGGACTTTTAGTACATCATATACAACAAGCTTATTGTTTATGACTTCATCTTTTCAGGGCTGTTCGCATTGCGCCTTTTTCTAACAGGTTGGCGTATTCAGTTTCTTCCAATATACAAGGGCTTAGGTGCTTATCCAATTTCCAAGCACTGAGGTTTTCAGAACCTATAAGGACACTCGCTGATAAGATGGTTGAGAGGATGATCAAGAATAGCTCCCATAGTGGAGGAAAATATGTTTCAGTGCATCTTCGGTTTGAAATGGTGTTCTTCTTGTTCCTTGCACATAGATGAATAACTCATTGATTTGTGAATTTTTTGTATACTTAGTCAAATTGTACTCCGTTTTTGAAACATACATTTTTTTCGAAGGATATGGTTGCATTTTCATGCTGTGAATATGATGGTGGGGAAGAAGAGAGACATGAGATGGATATGGCTCGAGAAAGAAGTTGGAGAGGTAAATTTAGGCGAAGGGGCAGAGTTATAAGGCCTGGTGTAAATCGTATGGATGGAAAATGCCCCTTGACTCCTTTAGAGGTACCCAACATAACTTGTTTTGCTTTTTGCATGGGCATTTTGTAGCATGCTATATAATGTTCTAAATTTGTTTGTTCCTTAATATATAATCTTTAATTTATGAAAGACAATACTTGAGTGTATGCATAATCTAATACCACTACATTCGTAATTAGTGATTTTCCTTGTTCATTATTTGAAACTTGTATAGAGTGTTTCAGGATATACACTAAAGTCACAGGACAATATCGACATCTACACTTCGGATGAACTCCATTATATAAGAATTACTAACTGTTTTCAGTGGGAGCATGTATCAACATTAGAATTAGGCTTTCTTTGTTTTCAAAGTTAATAGTATTTTATTTTTGGTACATACTGAGACACAGTGGACCTTGGGCTATGTAATGATTGATGGCCTCTCCCATCCTATAAACCTACCCCTCATGTCCTGAGCTTTGAACTTGAGATTTCTGGCTGAAAGTTCTCAGTTCTAACCATTAAAGGGTGCGTTTGAGACCGGAGAAAAAACCTATCTTTTAACTCATTTAGGCATTTGTTATGGGATGCTTTAGGATTATGTGAAATTACAACCATATGATGTTTTAGATGTCTATTTATTTGGAAGAAGACCATCATGCCACCCTCTCAAACCTAAGTATAAAATTCTACAGCATTCTACTGTCAAATACATACAACTATTTTGCTATCTAAGGAATAATTGCCCCTCCTGAAGCCTGATTGAAGTGTTTTGTACCACGGTACTTGAAAGGAATAAAATTTACTCTAATGCTCTTGAAACAAAAGGTTGGATTTTGGCATCTTGGATTTGGACAACATTATTTATGTATAAAATAATCTTTCATGTTTGATTGGGAGGTTGTGGGGGAAAAGTGACGAATAAAATGTGAACATTGAAATTCTTAATTTACCAGATAGATGGGAGTTATCAGTAATCTTCAAAGAATCTAGCCAACTAGAACTGCTTGGTTTCTGATAAGTTCATAGCTTTGAGAGAGTAGATCAATTTAATGTGGTTCTATTTTTTTTGGCCAAATATGTGGTTCTATTCATTGCGGTAAAAGTTTATAGCTTTGGACTGAGTTTGATAAGCAGTGAGTGTAAGGCTTTGTTGAATAACTATTACTTTGAAAGAGCAAGACATTGCAGAATCATAAGAATAATTAAACGAATAATGTCTAATACAGAGAGCCAAAGTTAATTATCTGGAAGAAAGTTCTACTAGCAAGGATTGCTGCCTGGACTTTAGCTTACCATTCAGAGTAGATGCAAATTATGAGTTACCTGAATCAAGCTAATGCTTGTAGAATATTTAATAATTTTGAATCTTCTATCAGGAATGTGAGTTGAAAAATCAAATAAGAAAGTACCTTTAAAAGATCCCTGTTCATTGTGTTTAATTTTTCATTGTTTCATTTCTTTTCATTTCATCTGTTTGTTAGTGTGTTCATGTGACCATCATTTTTGTTTTTATTGTTTGTTCATCTTCCATTTCAGATGTTTTTGCATGTTATGCATTCAATTCAAGATCTTGACCACTTCTATGTCATGTCCATTTCTTGTAAATGGCCCTTGTCTATCATAATGTTTCATCCTGTAGATATGGTGATCTTGCTTCTCAGATAATTTTTAATGATCTTCAGATTGTTATCAGCAGCAGAAAATTACCTTTTTTTATTATTTGAAAAAAAAAAGATTTTAAATTGGCTGGCCTCCTGCATGAACACTTAATTTTCTCTTTGTTAAAATTTAATTTTGATTCATCAATGTTATCTACAATTTTGTGCTGTCTTTTCAATTTATTCATTTATTTGATTCTGTAGGTGGGAATGATGCTTAGGGGCATGGGTTTTGATAACAATACCTCGGTATATGTTGCAGCGGGAAATATTTACAAAGCAGAAAAATACATGGCTCGTCTTAAACAAATGTTTCCACGTTTAGAAACAAAAGATACTCTAGCTACTCCAGAAGAACTTGCTCCATTTAAGGTATCAAGATATTGACCTGTTGTTTTGCTTTGTTAACTGGTTCAGCTAGAGTATAATCTAATTCCAACTTCAAAAGAGGAAGAATATATAGGCTAGAAATGATTAGTTTTGTAACATTCAAGTTCATAATGTAGGGCCACTCTTCTAGGTTGGCTGCACTTGACTACACAGTTTGCCTTCACAGTGAAGTATTTGTCACAACACAAGGTGGAAATTTTCCCCATTTCTTAATGGGTCACCGACGCTATTTATATGGGGGACATGCAAAAACTATAAAGCCTGACAAGAGGAAATTGGCACTGTTATTTGATAATCCTTATATCAGGTAAACTGCAGTTCAATCAATTTCATTCAGTCAGTACTTTTTGGGCAGATTACTTAGTTGTTTTGAACCAATTTTTAACTTCTATTTTAGTCTGATTGACATTGCCAATTTGCATGCACCCTGCATCTGCTTTGTTGTTGCCTGTTGGAGGTTTTCTGATCATTTACTGATAGATGATAATCTTATTCAGCGGTGCTTCTTGCATGTGAAGTTATTCATTTTGATCTCTGAGGAATTTCAGCAGGCTTAGGGATGGTTGTGCTTTTGTTGTATTTTTGCGTTAAACCAAGATTGAATGCATGTTTAAGCTTGACACTGGAAGCAGGCTCGTTTTACTGTCAAGCTAATTGGTTTAGCTTTGACGTGCTCAATGCAAGTTGAGCTCAAATCAATACTGCTTTAGTGTTTTTACATCAGTCGTGTGCAAGCAAGCATTTGACTACTGCAAAGCAACAAATTGAAGGCAGTTGCTCTTGTAGCTTTTATACAAGCTACCATCTCTCCCTCATAGTCACTGATCCTATCCAATCCTTCATATTTTATCATCCGTTGCTCTTAACTTTGAATACTTGTTATACTGGCATGGATTGAGAAACTGTTGAATTTCAGTTGATCAATTGAAGCCTCATCTTTACATAATTACATCATTTAAGTGCTCTATCAGTTATTCTAGCCAAGCTTTAAACCCATGCTGTTAGATGTGAGAGCCAAAATGGTGATGCAAGGTCAGCTCCTTCCTGCTGTGCCAAATGCATCCAGACTAATTATGGAAAACGGTTTTCTTCGTTTTCAAAGCGCACTGCCAGCGTCTAATGTTTCAGTTCTCTATTTAATTTATTTCTTACTATTTACAATATATAATAACATCTGCATATGCTTGCCAGACAAAGTGTTTACATTTTATGAACGGCAGAGTTTCATATTTCTTACCAACTATTAGTAAAAGTACTGGGGCGGATCGTGTTGCCACCTGTTATTATTTACCCTTTCAGACTGCTCAATACGCTATTTTAAGTAAAAGTCTGTGATAATGATCATATCTAGGTGTGTTTGACGAGCTTATTGATAGCAATGAGGACCTTATAGCATTTTGTTGTGAAAAAAGAAATAAAGGAAAGGGAAAAAAAAACATTGAGAAACGACTCATGGTTTAGTCTTGACTGCTGCCTTAGTTGCCACGGCCTTTTATGCCATTAATAGTATCTTCAGCATCCAACTTCTCAACATACCTTGTTCAGCCTTAGTTTATTCTTAATTTTTGAGTGTGGCTCTTCTCTCTTCTCCTTTTAGCTTTTAATTGTAAGCATCACCTAAAACTTTCTGCTTTCCACTATGTATGAATATCCTATGCAAAACCTATGTCTTTGATTTTCCTATTGGTCAGTATGAATACAAATCTTGTAAGTTTTAGTTTCTTTTGATTCAAAATATTTACAAATTGCAAATTAATTGTTCTGTTAATATTTGGGTTTAGCCAGGGAGTGTAGGCACTCTTCAAGATTATCATATTTTTTTGAGTTAATTATGTATCAATATTTGTATTGGATTCATCATCTGAACTTTCTACTGCTGCATTGGATAATGAGGAATATTACTATAAATAATATCTAATTGATATTAGAGCATGCTCTTCGAGTTAGGATAGTCGTTAGCAAAACCTTTATCAAGCATTTTTGTTCCTTGTGTTTTGCAGATGGGAAACCTTCAAACGGCAGATGAGAGACATGCTACGTCATAGTGATGTGAAGGGAAGTGAATTGAAGAAACCCAGCGGTTCAGTCTACACATTTCCGATGCCAGATTGCTTGTGTAAACAAACAGAAGCAAAGAATGTCAACAGTAACACAACAAAACTTATTTAAGTCAGTTGAATATAGGAAGAATAGTACCTTACGCCCCAGGTTAATATCTTTGCTACAACCTGTAATTTATCATGTATTTTAGAGCTCTAAGATTAATTCTTTTGATTTGTTTAGGTATTAGTGTCAGGTTTTGATTCTTTTAGATTCAATTTTTCATGGTAATTTAGCTAAGTGTAAAATCTGTTGTATATGATACATGATACATCACAATTCATTAGAGGTCAATTCCTTTATTAATGCGTGAGATACTCTTCCTTTGGTTACTTGTTTAATAAGATGCTTCAGTTAATGTGGGTGCTGTAGAAATTTTGACTGACTGAACTTTTTATTTTTATAAAATTATATAAAATGCCACGTTTCATTGCTTTTATCAAACCTTCTTCCCATTTAAGGGAGTCCCCTAAGGCCTCCATTTCCTGCCGCGTAGCCCCTCTCCCCCATTGACACGTGGCTTTTATTCTGAGGTCCCCACTGCTTGACACCTCAGCTTTCTTTTTTTGGTTATGTAACTTTTTCTCCCGGCGTGGTTTTGGGTTGCATTTTTGGAACATTCTGGAGACAAACGAAAAGAGTGATAGAGTTATGGAAGTTTAGGGAGAAAACACACGGAAAGAGCAGAAAGAAGAGAATAAAAATTTAGATTAGAAAATATTATTCTTGTTACATTCTTTATCACAAAGTGGATATATAAAGAGATGTGATCAATGGTAACTATCTAGAGTGATTGCCTATAATCATGCCACTAATAAGAGTTGTGCAAAAAGGAAATAACTAACACAAGTTGTGCAAAAAGGAAATAACTAACACAAAATAACTTAAAGAACACAAAATAACTTAAAGAAAATTAACTACATATTAAGCAGTAAAACGCAGTGCTTGTATCATTACTCCCCTCTTCTATTGCAACCTTGCCCTCAAGGTTGAAGGTAGGATATGTGGAGTCGTGGAGATGGAGTCTCAGTTGATTCCAAGGTAAGAAGGGAATCAGGTGGATCTTCTTCAACTTGCAAAAGCAGAAATGAGGTTGTTTTGCAGCGATGGCCAGGTTTGAATTACTCATCGCAATTAAAATAAAAACCCTTTGCACGACGAGTCTGCATCTCTGTTGGTGTGAGGCGGCGAATAGGAAATCCAGAAGCTGATGTGGTTTGTGGAGGAGCAGACCGTTGGTCTTGAAAGTTGGCCTCAATCAGTTTAGCAAGCTCGATAGCTTGAGCCAAAGTGCTAGGATGGTGAATGTTGAGTTCCTGTTGAATTTCCGAACGAAGACCAGAAACAAACAGATTAAGAAGGTGCTCATCAGAAAGCCCTGCAACTCGGTTGGAAAGAAGCTCGAAATCGGCTTGATAATGAGCCACTATGCTTGTTTGTCGATGTTTGAACAAGGCAGCTTGAGGATTGAGAAATTTTGAAGGGCCGAAACGCACCTCCATAGCCCTAGCAAAAGAGCTCCAATCAGAAAATTGTTGATTCACATGCATCCATTGAAACCAAGCCAATGCTTCTCCAGTCATGAAAAGGCAGCGAGTGGGATTCTTTGGGTAGGCTGGATCGAATAAAAAGCAAAGTATTGTTCAGCTTGAAAGAGCCAAGCGTGAACATTAGTTCCATCAAATGTATTTAGAATAAATCTGGGTGTTTTGGGTTGGATGGTTGAAGGAGGTTCTGGAAAAGAAGATTCGGGGGAAAAAGAAGAAGTTAAGGCGGTAGAAGGTTTGCCAAGAATCGATGGCAGAGGAGGGGGGTAGGGAAAGGCCGTGACTCAAGACGAGAGATTTGGGCGTGAAGATCAGAGATGGAGGAAGAACAAGACTGAGAAACATTGTCAATGTTGGTTTCCAAGGACTATTTAATATCCTTGAGTTGCAAAGAAAGGTTGGCAATAGCGTCAGGAAGATTTGTTTTGGGAGGCATGGTGAAAAGAACAAGAGCACCAATGATAGAGTTATGGAAGTTTAGGGAGAAAGAAAAAGGGAGAAACAGACGGAAAGAGCAGAGAGAGAAAGAAGAGAATAGAAAATTTAGATTAGAAAATATTACTTCTTGTTACATTCTTTATCACAAAGTGGATATATAAAGAGATGTGATCAAGGGTAACTATCTAGAGTGATTGCCTATAATCATGCCACTAACAAGAGTTGTGCAAAAGGAAATAACTAACACAAAATATTTATCACAAAGTGGATATATAAAGAGATGTGATCAAGGGTAACTATCTAGAGTGATTGCCTATAATCATGCCACTAACAAGAGTTGTGCAAAAGGAAATAACTAACACAAAATAACTTAAAGAAAATTAACTACATATTAAGCAGTAAAACGCAGTGCTTGTATCAAAGAGAAACAGAGAGAAGAGGCAGACTGAGAAAGAAGAGGAAGAGGGAGGAAGGAGCTGGCGAGAAGATCTGAAAGAGAGAAGGGAGAAAATCGGAGAAAGAGAGATTATGGCGAGAGGAAGAGATCGAGGGAGGGAAACACAGAGAGAAAGAAGGAATAAACCGGGGAAACCGATTCCGGTCAGAGGTCGACTGACAAAAAAAGATATAAACAATCAGAGATAAGCTAGGCATAGAAAAGATCGACCGCTCCTCACAATCTCAGTTTGCAATTTGGGGGTTTTTTTCCCTCCAGGTTTTCCTCTGACTTAATTCCTTTTAGTTTTTAGTTTATTTCTTCCTCTGAGTTTCCCATACCCAAAAAGAGAAAGCAACGAGCATCCTATCCTTGGATTATTTTAAATCCAAAGAAGTTCAAGTTCATTGTTAATGGTACCATATATCTTATACATCATATACGTTTCAAAACCATGAATTTTAGCAGTGATTTTAATGTAAGGAAGTTAATTCTTTTATGATAATTATAGGAAGGGAAGGACTATCTGCCTATCTGGGAAGTAATAATTTGTGTTCACTTTTGACCTCCTTTAATTACTTTCAAATTCAAACATTGGGGTTTACTTCGAGGGTCCTTATAAAGAACATGCACCCAACGGACAATTGGTTGAGTTCTATGGCATTGGAGTTATGAAGGTTGTTTGTCCCCTGAGCATCTTTGTCTTTATACTTTAAACTATGAAGATTTAATTTAATTATGTATGATTTTTTTTTTGTTGCCTGTTGTGTTTTAGGTTGATGAATCAATGAGAGCTGAAGAAGTTGAAGTTTACTATGATCCAGCAGAGCTGTTTGCAGGCCTTCTCAAAGGACCATCTAAGTCATCATCAACTTCAGACAAAGAATAAAATCCCAATGATACATCAACACTTTCTCATCTCTGTCCCTTCTCCAAGTGAAAAGGCTAAACTAAGTTTGGTTCTTGTTTTGCGTCGGCCAAAAACTAAGGTTGTTATGTGCATTAATAAGTTTGAATAGTTCAAAAGAACTACTTTAGTTCTCACTCAAAAAAAGAGAACTACTTTAGTTAATTATTATTATTTGAGTTAAAGACTTAACTCTATATTGGCATGATAAACTAACACCCCACACAGGGTGCGGACTACGGGCATCTCATCTAGTGAGAATATAAAGAAACAACCCGCTAAATTTTGTTCATCTAATTTATGGTAAATTTCATCTGCCTGACGCATAGACACCGTGTCAACCATGTTTCTAGTCTGTTTTGGGATGATTTTATTAGTGAACCCTTTGTTTATAAGGTTCAAATGCAATCATCTAACCATCGAAAAAAAAAAAGGGGATAACTAATCATGTCAACCTTGTTTGCCACGATTGTCTCTATGCCTTAGCACATCAGCAACGATAATGGTTCGAAGTAGAGCTGTCAAAAGCTGACCCGAACTTGAGAACCCGCCCAACCCACCCGAACTCGCCCAATCCGATTTGACCAGAAAAAGTAAACGACCCGAACCCACCCGACCTGAGACCCAAAACCCGAATGACTCATAACTCGAGTGACCCAAAACCCGAATGACCCTAGAATATTATAAACTAAAATTATCTTTTATTCAAATAAAACTTATAATTTTATTTATTCTAAATCATCATTTATTCAATTCAATTTATATTATTGTTATAATTTTACATATTATAAATCATGATTAAATTTGCTAAAATTCATTATATGAATAATAATTATATGAACAACCACTAAAATTAAATCAGTTATATGAATAATTTATGATAAATTTATAATTAGTAATTTATTTTTTAAAATAATGAATAAATAGTAATACTTACTTAGTAATTTCTTGGTGATTTTATCTATTGGGTACTACGACCGTACTAATAATCTAGCTGGTAAGGCCGTAAGGGTTGTAATTTTGTTTTCATTGTTCATGCCTCATGGATAGTTATATTATTAATTAATTTATAATAATAATTGAAGTAATGAAAAAAAATATAAATTTAAATATTACATAACTAATATTTTATTTATAATAATACATTGTCAATTGTGTTTTTACTTTTTATACTCCACAAACGGCTTAAAATGTTGATACATACCCCACCTGATAATTAATTATGTATTTAATATTCAAAACATACCTCACCTGATAATCAATTATGTATTTAATATTCAAAATTAATATCTAAGGAGGCACTATCAAGTATTCTATCCTTTAACCTCGTATATGCAGTCTGCTAAACTTCGTTGATAATAGATTGTCTAATGTTTCCACTTATTTATAAAATAAATCGAATAATAAATATATTTAAAAAAGTTGAGTATTGAAAATTAAAAAATTCAATGTTGGCCCAATTTACTTGAAACCCGAGAAACCCGAGTGACCCGAGGCCAAAACCCGAACCCGCCCAACCCGACACCCGAATGACCCGGAACCCGTATGACCCGAGACCCGAAACCCGAATGACCCGAGAAAACTGTCTGACCCATTTGACCCGAACCTGAACAAGGGGATAACTATTCGTGTCAACCTTGTTAGCACGATTGTTTCTATGCCTTTGCACATCAGCAAGGGTAATAGTTCGGAGTCAAGAATTGGGGTTCGGAGTTAAGAATTGGGATGTTATTGATTTGGCACTTAATGAAGAGTTCAAGGGCTAAATTACACAAATTATAATAGAGTGACCCAATGTGAACAAAAGCTTATCCTATGAGGACTAATTAGGTGGTGTAACCACAATGCAATAGCTAAAATATTGGTACATGATGAAGCAGGATGTTGGATTGTTGGGTTTGCAGCTTATCTTGGTTCTTGCTCTAATATTGCAGCCGAGCTCCATGCTTTGCAGCTGGGCCTTTTGCTTGTATAGGAGGAAGGTTATCGGCATGTGGAATGTGAGGTAGACGCTAAAGTTGTTCTGGAATTGATTCATACAGCGGGCACTGTCTTCCATCCGTTGGATACTATAATTAATGATATTCGAGATCTTCTGAATCAGAATTGAGTTTGTTCTTCAAACATACTCATAGGGAGGGAAACTTCTATGCTGACAAGTTATCCAAGTTGGAGTGCTCCATTGATGATGATTACATTGTCTACTGTCATCCACCGCATGAGGTGATGCGCCAAGGGCTTATCATGGACATCAAGAACACAATGGAGATCATGGAGGGAATGATCAAGGAGTGCAAGGAAGCATGGCCAAGCTTAAAGGAGAGGATGGAATCGCAATTCATCATGAAGATGCCAATGGAATCGCACCAAAGATGCCATTAGGTCATGGAGATGCCATTAAGATGCCATTTGATCCTTTGAAGATGCCTTTAGGTCCGATGACAAGAGCAAGAGCTAAGAAGTTCAAAGATGCATTAACAAGCTTTGTTCGAACTCATCTTGAAGGCTTAAAGTCCATTGAAGATCAATTGGGAAGCATTGAAGTCGACATCATCAAAAATATTCCCAACGATTCCAAGCTTTGCACTTTACTTGAAATTGTTGAACCTTAGAGCTTTCATTGTGTAATTCAGCCATATGGGCCTTAGTTCTATCTTAGATTAGCTATTTAATTAGTTTAGAAGACATTGGGTTGGGCCTTGTTTGACTAAGTCGAATCCTTGCTTAATTAAGTTATGTTATTTACTTTTCCTAATAGGACAAGGAGTAGACAATTTCCTTGATCCTTCCTTTATGTCATGCCACCCTTAAGGCTTTAGAATTAGGGTGAGGGGTGTCCCCTACTACTATATAAAGGGACCATCCCCCTCTTGTAAACAAAAGTCAAGTTATCAATAAAGTTGAGAGGTTTATACACCCATATCGATTATTTGGCTTCATTGTTCTAGTTTGAGCAAACTTAGGGTTCTTCAATCTTGAAGAGTCCTAGCAAGCAATTAGGTTGTGATTGCTTAATTGTTTGTGAATCGTGTGATCTTAAGAGTTCAATTGCAGGTCTAATTGAGAGCTTAAGGGAAACGAACGAAGGGATCAAGCTTAGTGAAGATCATCGATTTTACTCATCTAGGAGAGTTGGTGCTTCAAGTCGACTTTGGTGGCTATTCAAAGGGTAGCTTTGAATCTAACACCACTAGATTTGTATCAATTGATAATCAGAGCATAGGTTGTCATCTTCAATCGGTAAATCTATCCTTCTATTCATCTATCATCAAGTTTTTCATCCATCTTATTCATCTTCTTGAAAAAAAAAAAAAATCAGAAACTTTGAAAAATCATAGCGGATTCATCTTAACTCTGTTTGCATTGAAATTTCATATTTAGAGTCCTTATAACTACTTGTTTAATCGAAAATATAAAAAATTTTGACTAGAAACTTGTGATTTTTGTTCTGGATTCGTTTGAGCTCGGGAAGTTTTGAAATTTGAGATTTAGACTTCTTTTAGTGTGATATTTCTGGGAAAAATATTGAAAAAAATCAAAAAAATCTGTGGTGTTATCGATTTTTGGCAGAAACTAGGGTTTTACTTTTGGGAATTTGGGGATTAGGGTTTATCTTGTGCAATTGATTCAATTTGTTGCAATTAACCCTAATTGATTGTTTGATTGAGTATCTTGGGTTGCTTTTGCTGTGAATTAAGGTTTAATTTGAATAATTTCAGGTTACAAACTCTATTGGAGACAAGTGGTACAAAATTGGAATTAAGTGGTACTAGGGTTTTCTAATCGATTTGAATTGTTTGATTTGTGCTTGAATTGAGTTTTTGTGCAGCAAGTTTGGAGAAGGAATTCAACATTAAGAGCCTGCATAAGTGGTTTGGTTTTGGTTTGAGATCACTTTCCTTTGATTCACAAAAATTTTGCTACTAATTGTTTGCTCCTCAAGCAGGTCACGAGAAGAAAGGAGTGCTCTAGGAATTGCTCTTATTAGGCCTATTGAAGCTAGTAAAAGGCATAATCTTGTGAGATCATCAAGAGAGTAGTGGACCGCCAATCCATAGGAATTGAGTGCAAATACGAGAGTACAATCAAGGTATACACACACACACACTTGTGAGGATTTTTACTACTAATCTTTGTTCTTTGTGTAGGTACCATGGGAGACAAAACTCCACAAGGGGAGCAAAATCAAGCCAATTTGGCTGCCATGTTGCAAACCCTAATGCAACGTTTGGATTATATGGATACTAAATTTGATGCGTTAGCTAATAATGTCCAATAAGTAAGAGAGGGACAAAATCAACAAGCTCAACCTCCTCTACAAAGAGCCAATGCTGCAAACAATGAAAGAGTTCAACTTCCACCACCGAGGCAAAATTCTAGAGTGGATCCAATGGAGAGATTGAGGCAACAAGAGCTTGGAGGTCAAGCTTATAATGAGAATTTGTGGCCTAGGAGGGGAATTGAAAGAGATGAGCCAAAGGACAACATCAAGTACAAAATCCCTAAATTCAATGGGAGAGGGTCACCATCGGATTACTTGGAGTGGGAATCGAAATTGGATATGTACTTTGATTATCACCCCCATGCCGAATCTAAGAAGGTGCAAATTGCTACCCTTGAGTTTTCGGAGAATGCTTTGAATTGGTGGAATCAATTGGTACAATCAAGGAGGAGAAATTTGGAGACACCTATTGGAACTTGGTTGGAATTAAAGAGTTTCATGAGAAAGAGATTTGTTCCAAGCTACTATATCAATTCTCTTTATCAAAGCTTGCAATCTTTGAGGCAAGGAACAAGGAGTGTTGATGAGTACTATTCGGAGATGATGTTGTTGATGTCTAGGGCCGAGGTTGATGAAGCTCCACAAGCCACTATGGCTAGGTTTATGGCGGGTTTGAATAGAGATATTCATGATATAGTGGAGATGCAACAACACTATGATGTTGAGGAATTGCTTCAACATGCTTTGAAGGCCGAGAGTCAAGTTAAAAGGAATGACGCTAAGAAGAGCCTTGCATCATCATCAAGCTCATGGAAGACTCCAATTAAGAAAGATGAGAAATCATCAAAAAAGAGAAGGAGTTGACACAAAAGGGAGCTAGCCCTAAAACTGATTCTAAGTCTTCATCAAGTTCTTCTTCTAAGAATCATGTTAAGTGTTTTAAGTGTCAAGGATATGGTCATTATGCTAAGGATTGTGTTAACAAAAAGGTTATGTTCACAAATGACTATGGAGAAATTGAGAGTGAAGATGAAGAATTTGCACTAGGATCTAGTGGTGATGGAGATGATGAAAGTGGATTTGCGCATGATGATGAGGATGATGATGATGGTAATACACCGACACTCTTGAACTTAGTTGCAAGAAGAACTTTAAGTGCCTATGTTAAAGGAGATGTGCAAAATCAAAGGGAGAATTTGTTTCATACTAGGATGTATGCGAATGGGAAGCCTAGTAGTGTGATCATTGATGGAGAAAGTTGTACAAACATAGCTAGTGTGTACTTAGTAAAGGAGTTGTCGTTGCCCACTACTAAACACCCTAAACCCTATAGTTTAGGATGGTTCAATGATAGAGAGGAGATTAAGGTTAACAAACAAGTTTTAGTTTCTCTTTCTTTGGGCAGGTACAATGATGAGGTGCTATGTGACGTGCTTCCAATGCAAGCATGCCATGTCTTACTTGGTCGTCCATGGCAATATGACAACAAGGTCCATCATGATGGTGAGACAAATAAGTATTCCTTTATGTGTGGTAAGCGTCCTATTACTTTGATTCCTTTATCACCTCAAGAAGCTTTAAAAGATCAAATAAAAGTGATGGATGAATTTGCTAAGATGGAGTCCGATTATAGGGCTAAAGAAAAGGCTAAACATGCTAATTTGAATGTGAATTGCATTGAAGGCAAATCTGATTTGGTTGATAAGCATGTTAGTTCTAAGAAAGTTGTTAAGGAGTGTATGTTAGCTACTAAGAGTGAGATTAAAGAAGCTTTGAATGATAATTCTGTTTTGATCTTGCTTTTGCTTAAAAATACACTTGTTGCTACTAACAACTTGGAAAGAGAGCTTCCAAGCAACATTGTTTCTCTTTTAAGTGATTATGTAGATGTGTTTCCTGAGGAAATTCCTAGTGGTTTACCACCAATGAGGGGGATTGAACATCAAATTGACTTCATCCCTGGAGCGCAAATACCTAATAAGCCAGCTTATAGGACAAATCCTGAAGAAACAAAGGAGTTGGAGAAGCAAGTTGGAGAGCTACTTCAAAAGGGTTTTGTGCGTGAAAGCCTTTCTCCATGTGCAGTTCCTGTTTTGCTTGTTCCTAAGAAGGATGGAACTTGGAGAATGTGTGTTGATTGTAGGGCAATAAACAACATAACGGTAAAGTATCGTCACCCTATTCCTAGATTAGATGATATGCTTAATGAATTGCATGGTGCTTGTTTATTTTCAAAGATTGATCTTAAGAGTGGATATCATCAAATTCGTATGAAAGAGGGTGATGAATGGAAAACTGCCTTTAAAACTAAGCTAGGGTTGTATGAATGGTTAGTTATGCCTTTTGGATTGACTAATGCACCTAGTACTTTCATGAGGTTAATGAATCATGTTTTGAGAGCTTATATTGGCAAGTTTCTGTAGACACCCATTTTTGTCCTGTATCCACCAATTTTTTGTTAATTGGCATTAGGGTCATTCAGGGGCATTTTGGTCATTTTCACATAGGAGTATTTTGGTCTTTTTTTAGTCCACTTTTAATTTAGATTCTTAGTCATCTAGTTTGCATTTGAAAATCCAAAAAAAACTTAATGTGCACTTTTAGCATTTTTGCATATTTCACGGCTTAATTTCATTTAGTAATTTAGTATCGTTGCATTTTAAATCATATAGCTCAAGCTCAATTTAGATCACTGATTAATTAACCCTCAATTTAGTATTTAGTTAGATATTGCATAAATTGGATATGCAGTTTGATTAGTAAAGCACTTTTTCTTACTTGGAATGTCTAATTAATCCCTTTAAATCAAATACCATAATTAGAACACATTAGAATTTGAAATAACCTCATATAGCATAACAATCTGCATTACATGTTTCTTAATTTCATACATATCATCATACATCACTCACACTCAAAGTTTGAAAATACAAAAAGAATCATTTACATCTCATTTTACATTTGGCATTAGCACTTACGATTCAAAAATACAAAAAAATCAAATCTTCATTTACATAGCATTGCATTTGGCACTTTTCTTTCTCCTCTTCACAGGGTTGAGAAGGACTTGAAATGAGTCCTGATCTTGGTAATTAGAAACCGACAGGAGAGAAAGGAAACACAAAATGTTCCCCATATACAAAAGGGCACATACACCATCAGTTGGTATACATGCGAGGAGAGCAAACAGAGCACTCGTGCTTAGGGAAAAGGAACTTGTTGTTAGCTACATCAAGTGCAAGAGATGAGATTTATTCTCATCCTCAAAAGGTTGATGAAGCCATGAAGAAACAGGTGCGAACATGTTAGTAACTGGCACAAAAGAATGCAAAGAAAGTGCAAGATAACCAAAACCATTGCAGCAGTCTAACCCAAGAAACAGAAAATAACTTCAAGGTGCAAAGGGCTCAGGGTAACGACATGGTTATAAATACAGCAAGCATAGACAACTCAGTTGGAGAATTTTCAGCCCAAAACGGCATGCAACAATCATTTACTACCAAAACAGCAAAGCCACAGATAGCTCTCAAATAAACTCGGCATTTCATTTTAAGTCAAGGCATCTTTAGCAAAAATTCCATTTTGCATTTCATCATAGCAGTAAGTTCAGTCTTAGCCTAGTTTGCATTGGTCATGATCATTGAGTCACATAGCACTGCACCTTTATGGTTTCGACATTTTTAATTAAGCATACGGTAGGAGTAGATCATCTTGTTATAGCTTACATGTCCAGTAATCATGAAGTTTTACAACCCATAATAAGATGGATGCAGCACGATGGGAACAACTAGCAAATCAGCAAGCATAGCGCGAGGAAATTTGAGGCATAAGTTTGTACAATTAAAGAGGAATTGAGGCATACCGAGAGAGAAGTACAAGCCTGTCAAAGAAGGAAGAAAGTCCACCTCATATGCTGGCACATCGCAATTGGTTCTCCCTATTCCATCGGTCCATCTCAGTCATCCCACCCTTGAAGAAGACGAGAAGCTTATCAAAAAGTTGACTAAGCAAGTCAATAGAATGAAAAGAGATAAAAGACGGAGGAATATGAGCATCGAGGGAGAAAATTCCTACCTGGCAGCCACCTCAGCAGTTTACCAGCATCTCTCCTTGAACAGATTCTGCAAGAGGACAAAATAGCAAAAAATCTTAGTCAACGATTAAGCGGTAAAATAGAACAGCAGATGAAAAAACAGTTGGAAGAGGATAACTCACCATACTATCCAGCTCAACGTCGATCTCTTCATTCCAATCCATTGCAAGCGAAAATTGGCACATGTGGTAAATTGAAGGAGGCAGGGAAATTAGGAAAAGGGGAAAAAACGGTTAGAGGAGATAAGAATAAAAATTAGGGCTTTGAAGAGGAAGGATATATACCTCTCTTTCCGCCTCCTCTGGTACGGGTGGAATTTAGTGGAAGAATCAGGTAGAAAAATTAAGGTTTTTTCTTCGCTTCTTTCTCTCTCTCTCTTCTGGAATTTTTGGAAAAAAAGCAGAAAACAAGGGTTGAAGAGTAGGGCCTGGTAGTGAATGAACAGAGGCGAATCCATGGATTTCGCTTAAAAACATCACTTTGCCCTTTCGACTCTCTATTTTCTATCAATTTGAAAAAAGAACTTTGCGTTTTTGTGTTGTTTTTCTTGGGGTTTTTATTGCTTGAGTGTATGGAGTCGAAAATTGGTGAGCTAATTGTTGATGAAGAGGACGGTTTGAGAGCGGGTGGAAGGATTTGCAGAGGGCTGCGGCTAGGGTTCGAGTTGCTTGAATGAAATCGAAGAGAAAGAGAGGAGGAAGAAGAAGGCGGATAAAAGAGGCTGATCCATAAAGAAACGTCACCGTTTTCGTAAGCCCTTCTTTCAATTTCTTTCAATTTCTTTCAATTTCGTCCATGACTTTTCAATATATTACTGTTTGGGACTGGTTATGGCTGATTATTTCGATTTAAGGCATGCTTGTTCTATTTTTATAGTAAAGTTTGTAAATTTTGGTTATATCAATTATAAATAGTCTGTTCCATGATTAATATAAATAGAGATCTTAGTTTTCCTTAATTGTTATGTTGAAACCTTGAATATCTTATTAAGTTTTTGGTCATGAGTAGTATCAAAATGAATTTTTTAGTTTGAAGGTTAAGTTTTTGTTTAAAAAGATGACTTATATTAATGTGTTTGTTAATCTTTGTTGGTAAATCAATAGGTATTAGGGTTTGAGCATTAGTTTGTTTAAATTTAGGATATATTTAGTTCAAAGGTGGAATCTTTAAACCAAAATTGATTGACAAAATGTTATAACTTGAGTTTTTATGATTAAATCAACTTAAATATCAAACCTTTAGGCTAAAATTTGTATAGTCAAGGTTAATTCAATGAATATTTGTGGGTGTTATTCCTAAATTGAAATTGAAATCTTTGGTCAAAAGGTTTGTCTTTTTTTTTTGGTTCATATTAGTTCAAGATGGTTCCTTAATCCCATTTTAAGTTTATTTCAATTGGAAAAATCAAAACTTTGATTCAAAACTTGAATTTTCAAACTAAAGTTAGCTTTGATTTTTGAGCTAGTTTTAATTTGAAAAACATGACTTTGAATTAAAGATTTCATCTTTTAAATTGAAATTAATTTAGGAAAGGGATCTATGAATTCACTGGGATTAATATTTACTTAAAATCAAGACTTTGGTTAAGAGTTAGATTCTTTTTAGGTCTAAGCTAATTAAAAGGTAGATTTAAATTTCTTACATTAGTTTCGTTTGATTTGGGTCTTTATTTTAGACACTCATGTTAGGATTGTGTAATTGGGTGTTTGTTTTATGTTATCGGTTTCCAATATGTGTCTAGTGCCCCTGAAATTTGCTAACTGTTTTCTTTAGTGTGCAGAAGTCCCTAGAATTGTCCAGTTGGCCCTTAGTTTTCAATTTATTTATTTTCATTTGGGATTTGTAATAATTTAGTAATTTAGTAGAAGTAAAGTAGAAAGTAATCACATGCATATCACGTTTATTTGTAGTTAATTATAACTGTTTGCATCTCATGCCATCTTTATCTGCTTTGATTAATAAATGGGCGTTTTTAGCTATAACGGGCGAGTCTTGGGTAAAGGTGCAAGAGCACGACCTCTCGGGATTTCGCCCCAAGATTGATTGGTCTTCACGAATATCCCTGGAGGTCCGGGCTAGGTTCGTGAGGGCCAATTCAAGTAAACTCCTTTTTATTAATCAACTAATAAAATCAGATCTTGCATTCATCATTCCATACATGCATTAGTTGATATTTAGGTTAAGATTTGAAGAAAAAGCAAAAAGAAGAAGAAAGAAAAGAAAAAATGAAAAAAATGGAAAAATCAGAAAATTAAAAAGATGTAATAAAAGTGGATTTTGCAAAAAAATGTTTTCAAAAGAACCATGTTCTCTTATCAGTTTTCAAAAATAATTAAAATTGGTAATCAAGAGTTTTAAGACTTAAACAGTGGTTTTCAAAATTCAAATCAGACTTAGTTTCAGGATTAGTGATCAATAAAAGAGGAAAAAGTTTTCCAGAAAGATAAAAAGAGAAGGCTTTTTCACCATTTTTAGGAGAATTAAAATGGAGATTTTCAAAGCAAAATAAAAAACTTTAAAACAAAAAGAAAAAGTTTTATCACAACATTTTTAATATTTCTTTCCGGTGCGGAAGATTCAACAAGAGAACAGACAGTGAAAAAGAATCGAAATGGAATTAGTCGACGGTAGTTCGATCACATTCTTCGTGTCCTCGACATTTGGTTTTAAAAAAGTGATTTCATTTTATTTTATAACCCTTTTTCAATAATTAAAGATAAAAGCAACCTGTAATATTAAACTTCTTAGATCTAGATTAGACTAGAGGTACCGTCATTCGACGGGCATTGTGGGGGTGCTAATCCTTCCTCACACATAACCGACTCCCAGACTCGGGTTTTGATATGCAGACCGTAGTATTAGACTTAGTGTGTCCGTCGTCAAGCATGGTCCATTAGGTCTAGAAATCAGTAGGTGGCTAATCACACCTATGCAACTAATCCCCCGGGCCAGAACGTTTCGACAATATGATGGCTTTTTGCTTATTTTCTTATATCATTCTATGTATTTTCCAGATTTTGTCTCATTGGCATATAATTTTAGGCAATTTTCTTGGTTGTTTATTCATGCTATTAATTGTCAGTATTAGGTTGAGTAGGAGTTGGAGTTGGTTCAGAATGCAGTAGATTATCAGCAAATGTTGGTTCACTGTATATTCAACTACATTCAAGTATGAATGGAGCTTTAAAGACTTTCCAGACATACAACTTTTTGTCAGTGCAGCGAGGCATAACTATTGTCCCATTATTCATTTGGACATCTTGAAAAGGAAACTATGAACTTTTTGACGCATCCATAGTCTTATTACAGAGGTGAGGTATTCTACAATATCAGATTTTTCTCAAATAGCAAAATTTTGAATATTATAGCAACTCTGAGGGTATAGTACCAGCTGCAGTTTTTCATGAATAAACATAAGCCTAATTAGTTCAAACATAAGCCAAATTAGTTCAAGCTTGTCCTTTGGAGTTTGGTACTTGGTTGAGACTTCGAGAGACAAAATTTCGTTGCATCGCAGCTGAAAGAATTCAATATATGAGATTACATGGAAGATTTTTGGGATTGCTTGATGCTTATTTCTCCTATAGGCTATATCATTCTAATGATATTTGCACTTTACAACCATAACCTGAGATGGAGAGCAAAAGGGAAATGCGAGAGCAATGGAATGGAGATAATTTCTGCCATCACTTGGGTTTAGAGATACTAAATTGCCATTAGCTTTTGGAGCTTCTTCAATACCTATCTCATAACTTTTTCCCGATTTTGAGAAGGCTGTTTTTCCTTGTCATTAATGAAACAATTCTATATTCAAGAGATGATCCAAATTATGGCAGAATGCATGTAACAATTAAATTGTTGTGTACTATGGATTGTTGTTATAATATAAACTGTTTTGTATGATAGAGAAATATACTGAGTATAGATAGTTGTAATATTTATTGAAAAGGATCTTATGAATTAAATCCCTTTCCTTTTCTTATTAAAGTTCTCCAATAACGTAATACATTTTGCTATTAATATAGATATTTGTAATTGGTTTTGTTTTTATATATTGACAACTTCCATCACATTATTGTGTTTTTGGTAGTTCCCCAACATTGGAATTTAGTTGTATAAAGATAGTGTCTAAGTCATTGTTTTGATGTTAGTAGAAGTTGTTCTTCTCCTCTTGATGTCCTTCTGTTTGAGAATACTTTACTTAACTATGTTACTGATAAATATATTGACAACTTTCCAGGCTGCTTACAGCCTACTAATATGAATCTTTTGACAACTTTTCAAAACTCGCAGCGAAGTACGGGTATAAAATCTAGTGTTATTTAAGAAGTTGATAGGAATTGCGGTCAAATAGCTACCGATAGAAGTAAAAGATTTGCCGCAACATATCGGATGGTGAGATTTTTCAAATTTGGGATGGGTAGGTAGTTTGAAGGTGTTGAAAATAGAGGTTGATATGGGGCAATTTATTTAAAAGTATATCACTAATTGGGAATGTTGAAGTACCGGTATGGGAAGAAACCATCAAGTGTGCATTCCCGGTGGTGTCATTTGCAAGAAGACTAAAGGCTCAAATAAGGGCTTCAACTTTTCAAATAAGCTCAAATAAGGGCCCCAAAACACAATTTCAATAAATTAAAGTACATATTTAGTAAATTATGACATATTGTGCAAGATGTTAGCTAATACTAGTGTGTGAGATGTATATAAATCAAAAAGCATGGAAAAATTTTGTATCATATTACGTTTATTGAATTTATTTGGATTAATATGTTTTGATTTTTAATTAATTTAATAACACCATTTTTCTATCAAAATTGATGTGTAGGCATGACAATCATTGTTTTTCATCTAAAGAGAACCTAATAATTTGTAACAATTTACTTAGTATGTCTTCTAATTTGTTGAAATTGTGTTTTGGAACCCTTATTTGAGATTTTTATGAAAGTTCGGACCCTAAATTGAGATTACAGCCTTGCAAGAATTGGATGAAAAATATAATAAGAATTTAGAGTTAGTAGCTTTAGGTCAAAACATTTAAGAACCGAATGAGTCAATATATACAAACCATTTGCACCAGTCAAATAGATAAATCAGATATTATTGATATATTAACCTAGTCGTTAAACGGCCAACATCAAATGGAAATCTGAAAAGCATAGGTAGAGATCAAAGCTAAACATCTGAAATTAAAATTAAAGGTTTAAACATAACCATCAGGATTGTAGCAATCTAGGAAATTTTACTTGAGCTGTTATAATTTAACTCACGATAAGAGGTGATGCTCTCTCCCCTCCTTTTGATCTTGAGATGAGGACAAAAATCCAATAGAAGTTAAAAATCAAACTATAACAAATTTCTTATGTCTTAAAAACCATCAGTAATATCAAAATTAAAAAAAAAAAAGCAGACAAAAAGACTTTCAAGAAATCCAATAAATTTAACAATCTTCTCACTCATGTATTAAGTATTCAGAATAAGATTACAAAAGCATGAATATTGTAGATATAAAATCAATTGATTTAACGACTGGATGACTAAAGTTAATTCAAAGAGATTAGAGATCCAAATTAACAATCTTCTCACTTTGATATATTAAGTATTCAACATAAGATTTTTCCTTTAGCTTAATGTCCAAATTGGGGCTAAACCTTCCACAACTTGCTTAATTTGAGCCCAAACTTTTAAAGAGAACCAAATTGAATCTAAACGTTTTATGAATGCACCAAATTGGGCCTAAAATTGACGGGGCCGAGGCACTGTAACGCACGCGCCGTTACCGTTATTAACGGATGTGACGTTGGCACTGGCACGTGGAAAAGTTAATTATTTAATTATATGAATTTTCATTAAGTTTTTGAAAAAAAATGTTAGAAGGGAAATATTTTTTTAGGGTTTTTTTGGTAAGATCAAAATAAATAAAAAAATTGAAGATAAAGGAAAATCTTTTATTATCTTCTCTCTAAAAACAAACACAATTTTTCTAGAATTTATTCTCCCAAATAGATCAAAACACCCTTTCCACCAAGAACATGATGAACATGAACTTAAACAATTAAACCCAACCACCACCATGAACCAAAAGATGAACTTTTCTCTACCATGGGTGAATAAGGCAACGAATATTGCAGTCCCTGATGAGAAGAACCAAATTATTGCCTTCCACCTGCTTGTTCTTTTCCTCTACTCTGTCTTGTCCCTCTATTTCACCATCGAGATTCAACAACGCTTCCATGGCTGCAACAGATTCTCTCGTGAAACAAACAAAACAAAAATTATAAATTCAGGGAAATTATTCCTTCTCAAAGTCCAACGACCGCTCATTTGGATTTGTTTCCCCTCAAAGCTCTGATTTTTTTTCTCATATACAAGAATTAAGGCTAGACTCGGAATTACGGAATCATATTTTGTTTAAATCGTTTAACGAAAGAATTGGGACTACCTACCTTTTGACAGAGAAAAAACAGAGATTACAGAAATGGTAGAGTCACCTAACCCACTATGTGAGGAAGATGTTTCATAAGTCTTTCATTGAAGTCAACGAGGAAGGAAGTGAAAGCTGCTTCTTCCACTGCTTCTATATTGGAATTGCAGCAGAAACGGAGAGAGATTCCAAGGTTTGTAGCAGACTATCCTTTCATGTTCATGATCAAGCCATTGATCAAAGAAAAGTTTTATGAGTCTTGGAAAACCGGAAACCCTTTTAACTCTTTAAATCATTTAACGAAATTCTGGAATTCATATTTTGTTTCAACTCCTTTTTATTTATTTATTCAACAAAAATGCTATTTCTAATTTTATTATTTTATTTTATAACCCTAAATCCCAATATGTAATTATCTTATCTACATCCGGCCAAAAAAAATTATCTTATCTACACAAATTTATTTTAGCAAAAAAAATCCGAATATGTAATTATCTAGTTTTTAATTTCCTAAAAAAAATTAGAAAACTCTGAAAGTAAAAAAGCCACATGGCTAGAAGTACCATTTCCCAAACTTCTAACGCGTTAAATACAACGCGTGTTCTCCACTTATTGTTTTCCGTTTAATTTAGACCCAATTTGGTACATTTTGATAACGTTTAGTCTCAATTTGATTCACTTTAAAGGTTTAGACTCAAATTGAGTAAGTTGCGAAAGGTGTAGCCTCAAATTGGACATTTGGCCTTTTTCCTTTTCTAAAGTCATGCAAAGTAGAAAGCAAACTAAATCATGTAAAAACAGAACCAAAGCACAGTTTACAAAAGATTCATCCATAAAAAATATGGGCAACTAAATTTAATCGTGTTCGTGTAATCAATTATCATTTGTTATACGAGCAAATATATAAACTAAAAGCAATATAAATATCAATAACAAAAAGAAATGTTATCTCTAAGAAAAGCTTGAAAACATGTGCATATTGTTTCCAACAAATACAACTCTTCATCAAACTCCGATATGTTGGAACTCAGAAGCCACCTCCTTAGTCGCTGCCGAGCCTCCTGGGCAGCCAAGATAGCTTCAGAGGAGATCTACTTGATGATTGGAGGAATATGACCATCAATCTTAGTCATAGATTCACCTACCTATAATAAAATGGTTGATACCTCTATTTACAATTGAGGGTAATTTGGTCTCTGCATAAATATTATCAAGATGTGTGGTCATGTGATCAAGCCAAAATTAACCATATTTTTATCATCATTTTCCTATGCTTTTTGGTTTTTTATGTGAGATTTATTCCTATTTTGCAAGTATTTGTGTTTTTAGGTCTTGAAGAGAAGAAAAGTGAAAACTTGTTGTTTTTCACTATTTTTGGAGCTAATTTGATGACTTTTGCTACAAATATGGACTTAGCATTTTTGAGTGAAGAATTGGAGATTCGAAGTTCGTGATTGAAGATTAATTGAAGATAATTTCAAGACGTGAAGATTATTGAAGAAAGATTTCAAGGAGAAAGAGCTTAAATCGCGAAGGAATGAAGACATGCTATGGAGAGACCTTGAAGACATATACTTATGAGTATTTTACATTGGAGCATTACCAACCTAGCTGAGCCCACATTGGAGTCGGTTCTACCCCAATATGTGCGCCAAAGCCTAAGGCAGTTTTCAATTCCTGCAATACTAGACCTAGTTGGATTAGGATTTTACGCAGTCTTGGTAAAATGGCCATAAATTTTGACTCATACCTCCAAACGATGCGTGTGAATATGCGTTGGAAAGAGGACTCCGAGATCTACAACTTTGTTGTTTTGCTCAAAGTCCAGTTCTGTCATCTTTGATACCAAAAATGCCCTTGAAGTTTTTGTGCGATTCCAGAATTTTGCCAAGTCCGATTTTTACTCTAAGGAAGACCTTTAAACCAACTTGGATAAAACGACCTAAGAAGCTGTTTAGGTTAATTCCTAAGTCTATTAGGAGTCTAATTAGTCCACTATAAATACCCACCTTATGTTAACCCTAGAAAACACAATTCACAATTTTACAATTCCTAATTCTTTTCTTCTAGTTTTTAGTTTTTCTTTAGTTTTAGAAGGAGGGTATCGACACCTCTCTCTAGAGAAGGTGTCGACATCCCTGGTTGTTGCCAAGGGAGATTTCGGCCCTCAAGTTTGTAAGTTTTCTTATAACTAAATTCTTAATACTTTTTTTCCTTTGGAGATTTTAATCAATTGATTATGGTGAGATTTGATAAGGCAAATACACGTTCTATATAATTATCACTTCATCACAGCTTGTACAGCTTGTATAATTATCCTTTCCTTTGTATAGCCTTACCTGATATGTGTTGTTTCTTATCCTTATCCTGTCAAACTTCTTGTACAAATACCTCAGTTAAACATCAATACAATCACTCTTTGAAGCATTCAAATGGTATCAGGGCTATTAGATTTTTAATTAAACCCTCTCTCCTTTTTTTTCCGATCCAAAATTCACTTCACCATGTCGTTGATTCCAAGCGACGCAGACACCTCCTCCTCCACCACTCAAACCGCCACAATCTCCTCTTTCCCTAATATCTTTCAACAGGTTTCTGTTAAGCTTACTCCTACCAATTTCTTGCTATGGCAGGCTCAAATAAAACCAATAATTCAATGCTACAGTCTCATCGATCATATTAAAGGAGAGAGCAACCTTCCAGCAGCAACTCTGGCCAACAATCAACCAAATCTCGCTTACCTGAAATGGTTTCAAAGAGATCAAGTGGTGTTGGCATGGATCACTTGCTCCTTATCTGAAGGAGTACTACCTCAAGTGGTCAGAGTTACCACTGCAAAAAGGGCCTGGGAAAAGCTAGTTGCTTCTTTTTCCTCTGGCGCAAAACCGCAAATCCGCCAAATCCGGTTTGCCCTGCTCAAAATTGAGCGAAAACAAGAGTTCATCACTACATATCTGCAGCGTGCAAAAGGTCTTTTTGATCAACTGGCAGCTCTAAACAGTCCCCTAGATGAAGAATTGCTTGTTGATGCAGTTCTCGGAGGACTAAGTGAGATCTATCGCCCCTTCACAAGAGCTTTCGAGGCGAGATTAGAGCCCATCAAATTTGAAAATGTTTACGGTTTACTGCTCAGTGAAGAAGCTCAACTTGGACCTGACCAAACCGCAACCTCAATACAGCCCTCTGCCCAATTTGCATCACGGCAAGGCTCCTAATCCAGAGGGAGAGGTTGACGCGGTGGAAGAGGTCGAGGAAGGCAAAGTCATGCCTCACAAAATTTTAACTCGACAATACAATCATATGCACAAGGAGGTACGGTTAATGATCCTCAAAATATGACTTGTTTTAATTGCAATGGTTTTGGCCACCATGCTCGACAATGTCCGACACCCAAAACATCAACCAATCGAAACACATTAGCCAGCTGTCGAAACGTTCGGGTCCAGGGAACCCTACCGAAACGACTTTGGAAAAAGAGGAGTCGCCACTAATTTTTTTTGCCTAGGTGTGATTAGCCACCTATCCATATTATTAAGTCTAATATTAACCTAAGCTTGGCGGACGTAATACTAAACCTGATAAGGTTTGCTTAACCAGAATTCTACAGGTCCGGGAGTCAGTTACGCTCGAGGAAGGATTAGCACCCCCAAGACGCCCGTCAAACGACGGTACCTCTAGTCTAAACTAAATCTACTGGGTTTAACACTAAACGGTTGCTTTTATCTTGATTATCATCAGAAAGGGTTATAAAAGAAAAGAAAATCATTTTTTAAACACATGTCGAGAATTCGAAGAATATGATCGAACGATCGTCGATCAATTCTGTTTTCGATTCACTTTCACTGTCTGTTCTCTTGTTGATCTTTTTCTCTTCGAAAAAGAAATTTTGAAAATGCTGTGACAAAACCTTTTATTTAAAGTCTTTTATTTTCTTTGAAAACTTCCATTTTAGTCCTCCTAAATATGGTGAGAAAATCTTCTTTTCTTATTGTTTTGGAAAACCTTTTCCATCTTTTGTTAATATTCTAACCATGAAACTAAGTCTACTTTGATTTTGAAAACTTATGCTTAAATCTTAAAAGCTCTTAATTACCAATTTTAATTCATTTTGAAAACCAAATAAGAGAACACTTGTTTTTTATAAAATGCTTTTGAGAAAAGTCTTTTGCTATTTTCTTAATTTCATTAATCCTAAAAAGATAAGAAAGAATGAATGCAGATGATGCATGAATTGGTCGATTTTAATCGATCAGTAAATAGCAATATACTTGTAATTAACCCGAGACCCTTCCCACGCATTATGGGGGTATTTCGGGGATAATCCAATCTCGGAGCGGGGACCAAGAGTTCATACCCGGGCACATTTACTTGGGACCCACCCGTCATCATAAAAGACGACTGTTCACTGACTCATGATTAACTAGCATGAATGACAATTAAGATGCATGAAAAATCGATTTTAATTACATGCATTAACACAAGTCTACCCAAAGTCAATCCCATAAACCCTTCCCACGCATTATTGGGGTATTTATGGAAAAGACCGGTCTAGAAGAGGCACCCAGAAATTCGTGGCCGAGCACATTTATCTGAAAGGCCCTTTATCTCGGCAAAAGACGAATGTTAATGCACTTCGAACATAGCAAGGTGACATACAACATGTATGAATGCATATGATGGAGTTCTACTCTATCTCTACACTAATTACAAGTTTAAATTAATTACAAATCTCAAAGGCTTAATTAAGCCGAATAACTTAAATGAAAGAAACAAAAGCTTAAGGGCCAAATTAGACAGACTGGGGGCCTTTCTGCACACTAACGAAAACAATTAGCAAAGTTCAGGGAGCATCGAACAGAAATTATATTCCATGGATAAAAATCAAGGACTAAAGTGCATCAATCAAAAGTAAAATAAAAAATCAGGGACCAAATCAAAATAAATTTAGCATGGAAAATTAAATCAATTCCTCAATTAACTCAAAACTAAAAGGAATCAAATTCTTAACCAAAGTTTAAATTTTTAAGTTAATATTAATCCAAATAAATTCATCGATCTCTATCCAAGTTAGTTTCAATTTAAAAGGTCAAACCTTTAAACACAAGGTTATGATTTTCAAATCAAAATTAGCTCAAAAATGGTTTAATACCCAAATTTCCAAGCTAATTTTAGTTTAAAAATCCAAACTTTGAATTAAAGTTTTGATCCTTCTAATTAAAGTAAACTAAAGACGGAATCAAAGAATTTTTTTTTTGAATCAATATGAACTTAAAAGAATCAAACCTTTAGACCAAGAACTTCAATCTTAAAGTACTAGAGTTATCCCCAAGATCCATCATTTGCCAAAACTAAATTTGCCAAATACCATCTTGAATTAAAAATCTAAACTTTTACCTAAAAGATTCATCTTTAGTCCAAAACCCAACTTATTATAGCCTAAAACTTCATATTTTATTAACAAAAATCAAAACTTTAAATTAAAAAAGCTAGACTTTGAACAAACTCAACACCAAAATCAACAAGTTAATACCTTTAGAATTAAATTTACCATCTAACATCATAAATATGCATGAATTAATTAAATCTACCCTATTTATGAATATAAATCATAATAACAAGTCCTAAACTGACTAAGATGGCAGCAAGAGGTCCCCAAATCGCATGAAATCATAATGATAGAAGCTTGAAATAAAGTGTTGAGGACTAAATCGAAAAGGATAGAAACTATACCTGCTAACACTGCGAATTCTCGAAGTGGAAACGACGTCGTTTGGTTGAGCTTCCTCCCTTTTAGCGTTTTTTTCTTCTCCTTTGTTTCATTTTTTCGCTGCTTTCTTCTTCCTTTTGCAAACTCTGAACCAGTGCTCCTCTCTTTTAATCCTCCACTAGATCTCACCAAAACAATCCCTTTTCCATCAAAATAGCACTAGATTCGGATTCCCCACCCCATGAAACATGAAAGCCCTCTCTCAATTCGAAGAAAATGGTTCAATTTGGGTATTGAAAACGAAGAACAGAAGGTGCGATCTTGGGTTTCAAAAGCAAGGAAAAGGTTTGATTTCAGGTGATACTCAAGCAACGGATTCACTCCTTCAAGTCAGGTTCTTTTCCATTGTTTCCCCTCTCCCTTTTTTTTTGACAAAACCGAAAAATAAAGCTTTCAACTCCCCTTTCTGAGCTTCGATTGATATTCATTTGTGAATTTTTGTGTGTATGTGGTTTTCAAAGAAGGATTATGTGAATGAGGAGAGGGAATTGGTAAGTCAGAGAGTTCGAATAAGAGCTAATTTTTTTTTTATCTCAGATGGATAGTTTAGAGAGAAAATTCGTTAGAGAGAGAGATGAGAGAGAAGCTCTATTCATTGTTCCTCCCCGAGAGAGACTCCATCCCCTGTTTTTGTGGAATCCCGTCCTTATCGAAAAGGAGAATTCGAGAATGAGCCTCATTTTTTCTGTCACCAATGATTCCCTTCCCTAGAAGATCGGATGGAATCTTTCCTCCTTACTTTTTTCGCTTCTAACCATTTTCTTTGTCCTTCTGTAGGTTGTTAACCGAGAGATAGTTACTGAGCTGTCAACCTGGTGAGCTGGTACAAAGGGAGCCAGCTGTGGAATTTCTTCAGGTATTCTCTGTTTCTTTAATCTTTATTTTATTGTATAATGAGCCTGCCTTTGCCAATGATCTGTTTGACCGTTTTGTGCACTACCCTTAGTTGACTTTGAATTTACAATTCACTTCATTTAATCTCATTGCACACAATCACACTGTATAATAACATTTGATGTATCTGCTCATCTTATCACCGAATTAATTTTTCTTTGGCATCTGGTACATTCAATCTTAATTCAGTATTTTGAATGCGTAGACTCCCATGTGTAACTGCTTTGTTGTCCTCTTGTAGTTAATTTGGTCATCTTAATAGCTTCTGAATTGTAGCCTGATGATGAAATTGGATGTGACTTTGTTTTGCTTATGCATATTGGTCCTATTTTCCTTAGTTCATATTTACTTTGCACATTCTTTCCAATCATATTTTCCTGCAAAAAATGTTAGTAGCAAGGGAAAAAGACAGATTGCTCTTTTCCTGCAAAAAATGTTAGTACCAAGTGACTAACGTCCGTCACGTCAGGGGGGAGATTGGCTTGATTTTTAAAATTAAAGGGGGAATATGGCACAATTATTAGTTCAGGGGGCAAACTAGCTTAAATTTATAAAGTTCAGGGGGCAAAAGGGCTATTTAGTCTGCTGCAATTTATCTTCTACTAACTGAAATGCGTTATGCCCATGTGACCAAAAATGTGCAGATGCTGAATAAGATGATTATGCATGCTAAAATGAAAAGCTTGACATGTGCCATAAAATTGTAGTTTGAACCTATTGTACTTGCTAAATCTCCTTTTCTTTCCATTTTTGTCAGGCTTAGCAAACAACAAAGGCAGAGGAAGAAACGTGCATATGGAATAGTGATCTAAAGCTTTTGTCTTATTTCCCTTTTTAATCCTGTACTTTCTTTTGGGATTTTGTAACATGCACCTTGGGAGCTTTCAAAAGGAAATAATCTTGTACCTTAGATGGCTAAATCCATTAGCAAATTTCTTCTCAAGGAACATGTTCAGTACATAAAACGTCAATGCATGCTTTGGGTACACCACTAAAAAGCAACTAATAGGTGTTGAGTGAGGTTAGAAACAAATATGAGTATGCTTAATGAACATGTGTTGTCTAATATTTATGTGACTAATGGACCAATAAAAATGTTCAAGGAGAAAATGTCCTGCCAAATGAGGAATGGTCATTAATATAACTAATATGATTAATGGGAAAATGAAAATAGATGGGACATAATGAGCATACCAATTGAAAATTAGGCCCATTACTAAATGAGCTTCCTATATGATTAAAGCTATATGATTAAAGTGCAACAATACTGAATTAATAAATGAAATTTGGTCATGAAATATTCAAAAATACCAAAGGTGCATATTAAGAATTTTTTGGGTTTTTCAAATGCAATCTAGATGACTAAAAAAAAGTGAATTAGCTAATATAAATTAAAAGTGGACTTAAAATGACCAAAATGCCCCTGAATATGCAAAAATGACCAAAATGCCCCTAGGTGACCCTAATGCAAATTAAGAAATAAATCGATTTAAACTGAAAGATATAGGATAAAAATGGGTGTCTACAGCATGAAGCCACAAAGCAATCTTGCAGCTACACATCAACCAAATCCAAGCACTTGGCTAGTAGATTTAGGTGCCGCTCACCATCTCATTGCGGACTTGGAAAATCTTGGGATTCACAATGAATACAATGGCACAGATTCGGTCATGATTGGAAACAGTAAAACTCTTCCTATCAACAATATTGGCTCTTCTATTGTTTCTGCTGATTCAAATTCTTTTAAACTTGATAATATATTACATGTTCCTTCTGCCTCTAGTAATTTATTATCAATTCATTCTTTTACCAAACATAACAATGTCTCTTTGGAATTGTTTCCTTACCATTTTGATATAAAGGGTATCCCCACGAGATAGGTTTTGTTCAGAGGCCGGAGTATGGATGGTCTTTATCCAATTCAGTTCAACAGACAACCAATTCGTGCACACCTTGCTAGCCTATCTACTTGGCATGCTCGACTTGGCCATGCTTCCATTAGGACAGTTCGCAAAGCCTTGAATGATGCTTCAATTTCTTTCAAGTCTTCTAGTACTTCTGATCTATGTCATGCTTGTTGCATTAGCAAAGCCAAGAAATTGGCATTTTCAGATTCTATTTTTCAAGCTAAAGAGCCATTAGAACTTATTTGCTCCGATGTTTAGGGCCCATCTCCAATAAAGTCTGTTGAAAATTCAGTTTATTATGTTCTTTTCTTTGACCATTTTAGTAAATATTCTTGGTTATTTACCATCAAAAATAAGTCTGATGTCTTGAATGTTTTCATCAAATTTCGAGCTATAGTTGAGAAATTTTTGACAAGCCAATCAAAGCTTTCCAAGCAGTCTGGGGCGGAGAATATCAGGCTTTAACAGAATATTTGGCCTAAAATGGAATAACCCAACGCAGTTCATGTCCACATACACACCCGAGCAAAACGGGTGTGCAGAAAGAAAACACCGACATGTTGTTAAAACCAGTCTTGCTTTAATGTATCATGTAGGTGTTCCATTAAAGTATTGGGCCTATGCTTTGATGCCGCAGTCTACATCATAAATAGATTACCGACACCAAGACTAAACCATAAAAGCCCATTTGAAACAATTTTTCATGAAAAGCCCAAATATGACACATTACAAACCTATGGTTGTCTTTGCTATCCCTGGCTCCGCCCCTACGTTCAGCACAAGTTGTCTCCTAGATCTGCAAAATATGTCTTCTTAGGATATAGCAAAATCCATAAAGGGTATAGATGCCTTGATCTTGAAACTGGCAAAATTCATATCTCACGTCATGTTTTATTTGATGAACAGGTTTTTCCTCTCCAAGTGAGCAATGGCCCAGTGGCACCACCTGCTGCACCAACCAACCTCATTACACCCATAGCTCTTTCTCGGACTGAAAATAATACTATACCAGACTAAATGCCAACAAAAAATCAATTGAGCCCAACTATACCTGCCGAAACCCAACAAAGTCCAACTAACCAACCCACATCTCCAAATCCACATCCAACCGAACCACAAAACAATACAAATAACCCGACCACTCCTGTTAAACCTAAACCCACCTTGATTACTTCTTCTTCTTCTCCAATTGAAAACCATACATCACCTTTACAGGCGGCTAAACACATAAAACCTATTTCATCTTCTCCAATCCCAAACCCTCCTTCTCCTTCACAGCCGGCTTCTCCTGGTCTCTCTTTAGTGGTTGACTTAACAAAATATACTTAGCCGCCAGCCATTAAACCAGGAAACACTCACCGAATGGTGACACGTTCTCAAACAGTAAATCTTAAACCTAAGCCGAAAGCTGCATCACATATTACTTCTAGCCCTGTGGAACCAACATCCCCTTCTGTCGCAACGTGCGAGTCGGGGGGGTTCGAACCCTACTGCTGAACGACTGGAATGGAAACCTATTGATACCTATGGAGTCGCCACTAATCAAATTACTAGGTGTGATTAGTCACCTACTGATTAACCTTACCAGTCTAATGGGGTTCAAAGCTTGGCATGGGACCCACTAAACCTAAGGTCCGGTCTTGTTACCTAAGTCTAGGTCCGAGAGTCGGTTACGCCCGGGGAAGGATGAGCACCCCCGGAACGCCTGTCAAATGACGGTACCTCTAAGTCTAACTATCTAATGTGGGTCTGAAATAACAAGTTTGCTTTTAATCCTTAATCCTAAATTTTAATCTTTTCCTTATTATAAGTGAATTAACACCTTTTATTATCCTTAAAACCTTTTATTACATCTGAAAACGACAAGATTCAACTTGAATGTATGTAGACACCCATTTTTTACCTCATTTCCTAAATATTGATTTCCCTCTATCCCATTAGGTTTCTTCTAATTCATTTTTCTAATCGGGTCGTTTTCTTTTGGGTACGTCCTTTGGGCTTTCTTGGACCTCCCATCACAATATGACGTTTGGATCTTGGTAAGTTCTCTTTTGGGCCTTATATGGTGGACTTTCATTCGTTAAACCTTGACCTTTGGACTTTTATTGCTTGAGAAGGTCCAATTTCCCATTCACAAATAAATACCCAAGTCCTTTTATCACATTTATTTATTTACAAAATACAAAAATACAAAAGAAAAAAAAGAGGTCATTTACATTTTCCAGAAATGCAAAGAAAACAAATTCAAAAAAAAATAATAAATAAAATCAAAGATAATAATACTGCTGTGCCTTGGGCCTTATCCTTTTATAATTGGGTCAATTTCTTGTCGTTAAATTCATTTGGGCCAAGCCCAATTTTGCATATACAAGTCCGGATGAAAGAAAAATGAGTTGATTGCATTTCGTCATGATTCTAGTCTTAAAAGTACATATGATTGCCTAAGTTGCCTCACGTGCTCTTCCCTTCCTCTCTTAATTCCCCTCTCTTTTTTTAAGCAACCTGCAAAACAGATTAAGGAAAAGGGATCAGACCAGATACAATGAAGGTTAAAGCAAAAACTAAATGTTGATGAACAAGGTTAATAAAGAGCTTATCTTTTGAGAAATGGGGAACCAAGCTAGGATGGTTCCCTCACCACCTCAGCAGTACAATACCACAGCAAAAAAGGACAAAACAACATGGTTTGCAGTAATTAAATACAAGGGACAAAAGGGAAAACATGTTTAGCAGGTGATTAAAAGAGCCTTGCCGACCAAGTCCTTGGAATTCCAGGTTTTGTCCCTTGCTTTAATATGCTACAAACAGAGGAAGTAGAGTCCAAAATGCAACGATGTAGTGGCCAATGGATCATGGCCTTGACTTTTAAAAAGGGTAGAAATCAAGGGGATATAGGACATATACACATGAGACCAACAGGGCAGCACAACAGTGGAACATGTACACTTGCAAAGTGTGCCAGAAGCAAGCATACACATGCTACACACGCACACACATGCTCCAGGCACAAGTACAGAGCCAATAGTATATGTTTAAAGTTCCACATCAGAAATACATGTCATTAGAGATCCACATAAGCAAGTACAAGTCATCAGAAAGCCACATAAGCATTAACAGACAGTGTTTTCCGTACATTTACAGGAAGAAACAGAAATTAAAAGTGGATAGTGGCCATTGGATTTAAGACACATGCAATATGTGGCAACATCATAGGGAAACAGAACTTATGACATACATATTACAATGCACCATTCCACAGCAAAAGAAAGCAAAACTTTTCAAGTCATCAGCCAATAGAGAGCATGCAAAAAGCCAGCTAAGCCCTCAGGCACTCAGCCGCTGAAAAATCCAGGCATATATAAACTAATTGTTCCTAAGAAACGAGGGGGGAGGCACATAACCCAAGATTCCGAAAAACCCTAGTAATCTTCTTCATTTTCAAGATTCCATAAACCCTAGCAGTCCCTTTTCATTTTTCTAGTAATCAAAAACTAAAAAAAAAGATTTTTTTTCTTTCTTTCTTTCTTTCTGATTGAGCGGTAACAACACAGGAAACCAAAAAATTTATTTTCTTCAATTTTCATTAGCAAATTAGATAACAAAAAAATAAAAAAAGAGAGTCCTTTACCACTTTCTAGATCTTCTTTTTCGTTATTCCTCCATCCCTTTTGATAGTATCCTTTAGCTTCTTTCTGCAAAACAAAAAAAAAAACATGAAGTTAATGTCAAGTCTAGGGATTTATTAGAGGAACCCATTTAGGAAACCATAGGGATAGAAGAAGGCAAGAAGTGAGGGGAAAGACTTATCTGAAGATTCGTTAGATCGGACGGCTAGATCCGGCGGATCTGGGTTTTCAGTTTCGGCTTGGCAAGGCTTATATGAAGGCATTCCCGTGAGATTTCGGCATAACCAAGGGCAGATCTGGGCTGAGGAGGCTCAGAGGAAGTGGTCCACAAGTTTTCGGCTCCAACAGCGGTCGAAATCTCCTTCGGCATGGTGAACACACGCGGCGGCAACGGTGGTCCGACTTTCCGGTGAGGTGGAGGGAAGGTGAGAGAATGTTAAGCTTTCTAATTTTTGTTGTTTTTCTGTTTTGATGTTGGTATTTATACTTGTGCTATATTTTTGCGTTGTATTATAAGTTTAGTTGTGATGTTTACATGTTGTTCAATTGAGTCCTCACTTTATATTGCTCTCATGTTTCCTGTTTTAGTTTCCGTTAAAATTAGTTCTCAAAGCCTTATATTTATGCATGTTTTTCGGATGTTACCCCCTGATTTGGCATAAATGGATCCCATTAAATCAAACTTTTGGCCCGAAAGTTTCTGATGGTAATCTGGTATTTTTAGTCTAAAAAATAACAATAATCTAGCTTTTAAGATGGCTTAATTATTGGACAGTAGTTTAGGAAATGCTAGGTGATTTAAAAATAAAAAAAGAAATGCCTTTGACTTTTAAGGAATTAAAGATTGAACTAAATGTATTTTAGAGGAAAGTAGTTTACTGATGGTTAGTTAAAAAAGGAAAACGTGTTTCTTTGGGAACCAAAATGGTCAATAATTTAACAAAAATAAAAAAAAGAAAAGGCTCTTGGCTCGGATAGTGTAGATATATATAAATTAATTGGGACTTTGGAAAATAAAATGTTTGGAAGATATTAGGTAGGTAATTTAGAAATTAAGTTAGAATAGTTTAAATCAAATATAAGAATCCTACATATAGGCTAAATGCTCAATTTGGGGCCAAATGTTTTCCGTGATGCTCGATTTGGGGTCAAACGTTTCAATTGCAACAAGAAAGGGCCAAACGTTTTAGGACCTGCTCAATTCAAGGCTTTTTTGGATGGAAAAGTGAGTGCGTAATACACACTCTGTTTTCAAGCGTGAAATAACATTTTTCAAGCCAGGTGGAATTCTTTTGGCCACCTGGCATCATAAAAATTAAATAAAATGTTTAAAAAATCATTTTTTTATTAAATGGTTAAGAATTAAGATAAAGACAAAATTAGCCTTAAATTTCTAAACTCATCTTCTCCAATCCAGTTGACCATTATCTTCAACCCAAACCCAGGCGATTCTGCCATGTTCTATGTCCAAAAGAATTCATCAATTTAACCAACTTCCAGTTTAGATTTTAACAATATTCTTTGTCTAGATTAGCTGATTAGGACTTAGTTTTATCTAAAAACTCTTAGATTTGTCTAGATCTACACTTATCAAATCTTAATCATACTCAATTCTCACCGGTTAATCGGTTCTATCACTTACACCCACCATTTAAAAGACTTGTATCAAAACCATTACCATCCTTAAACGCCATAAACAACACCTAAGATATTAAGAAATCTTATATTTCAAGTTGTGAAGTTTGAAATCTAAGAACAAAAAACTCGAATAAAAGCAAAGAATGAGAAAAAAAGAAAAAAGAAAACAAATTTTGCCAAGTATTCACACAAGACCTTTACCCACCAGTAAACCCACGTTAAGTGGCTAACCGCTGCCAAAGCCTATGGTTTTAATCCTAGTACATCTCCGCCCATCAGAAACAAGGCATGTGCAGAACGCCGGAACCCTTTCTTGATCTCGGATTCGGTGCCTGCCCAAAATCTCATCTTCCTATCAGAGTCCATCTGGGGTTTCGAAGCAGTCAACGGCTCTGTAAGGGATTGAACACTGAGAGGCTATGTGGAGGAAAATGCTATAGTTTGAGATTTGTTGGAGTTTCCAACGGCAATCGGCGATGAATAGAGAAAAGGTGAGTTAAAGGTAGAAAAAAGGAGAATGTGCTCCAGCAACATGTACTCTTCATCATCTTCAACATAACCTGAACAAAAAGAAAGGGGAGAGAGTCGATTTTGGAACTCGATTAATTTTCCTTGACAGAGCCCTTGAACCCAAACCTAGATCTCGATTTTGGCTCTCAATAGCTTGGTCGTCGGGTATACGAATTCAAATAGATGATTTTTTTTGGATTTTGCTTTGAGATTTGTTGGAGACTATAACTAGCAAGGAGAAAGCTCGCCGCCGGCATTGAAGAAAGAAAAGAGGAAGAAGAAATAGGAGAATAAGAGAATAGAGAGAGAGAAAATGGTATAAAGAAAAAAGAAAATAAAAACGGAAAAAGATGAAATAAAAAAAGTCACGTCAGATGCAAGGTAGGAGCTAACGGGGAGTTAACGGCGCGTGGTACCCACCTTCTAATTTCCGTTAGAAAAAGCCTTGAATTGAGCAGGTCTGAAAACGTTTGGCCCTTTTTTGTTGCAATTGAAACGTTTGGCCCCAAATCGAGCATTACGGCAAACGTTTGGCCCTAAATTGAGCATTTACCCTACATATATGTTAATAATGTTTAGGCCTTTAGGTTGAAGATGAAATAATTTGGAAATTTAGGAAGAAAATGGGGCAGCTGGGGAATTGATTGGAGTTTTAGTTTGGGATTTTATTTTTAAACCTTTATTTACGTTTGGGCCTATGGTTGTTATGTTGGGTTTTAATCATCTGTTGGGCTCTGTTATTTATTTGGGTTTATCTTTTTATATTGGGTTTGTTTTCTTTTTATTTGGTACGGCTTTGACTATTGCTAATTTTGGGTGTTGGGCTTTAAATTGTTTGGGCTTCTGACTTGTTTTGGTCTTCTAAATGTTATGTCAAGGATTGGCCTTTGGCTCTTAATTATAAGTTGAGACTTTTCTAAAATAATTGGAATATATTTTTGGACTTGAAAAATTAAGAAGGTTCCATATGCATCCATGTTTAAGTTTTATATTTATGTTTCCTTATTGATTATGCCATGCTCATTTGAGAAAAGTAAATGGACTCCGATGATGGAATAATCGGTTGAAATGCTGACAATGTTGTCCGTTTTAATCTGAATTTCCTAGGCTTGAGGCATTTATTTGGGGGTCTTACCAGTCAAGTGGAAGGTGCCCAAATGATGTATCTCGTATAATCACCTGGTAAATCAATCAAAAATTGAAATTTCATATATCATTTGCATTTACTATCATCACTTGGAATAATTAAAATGGATCCGTTAATGGAATGATTAATTGGGGCTTAGACAATCTTTGTCGGTCTTAATTTATCTTTCCAAGGCTTGGAATATTCGGATAGGGGTCTTAGCCAGTATGAGTGGCGGGTGCCCAGATGGATTTCCTCGTATAATTATTCGGTTAAAATCTGCATTTAACTGGAAAACATGCATCACGTACATTCATGCATCTAGGGTTAGACTTAGTAATTTTCAATCAATAGTTAAAGAAAATTTTAAAAAAAAGGGAAGTTGAAAATGAAATAGAATAAAACCATTTACTTCAAAATTAAAAAGAGTTTGTGCTTGAAAATTGTTCTCTTTTAGTTTTCCAAGATAAAAAAAATCAATAAAAAAAAGAAAATTGAGTCTTTCAAAATTAAATAAAAAAAAGAGTCTTCAAAAATCCAAAAGAATTTAAAATTCAAAAATAAAAAAAGAACTTCATTCAAAATTTTCAAAGTGTTCAATTTAGGTCTTTTCAAAGTGGGAAAGTTCCTATCAGGTTTTTAAAGCATTCAAACAGCATTTTTCAAATAGAGTCGTTTTAATGGTAACTTTTAAAGAAAATCCTTTAATGAGGAGCCCAAAAAGAGAACAAATAATAAACGGGAAGGTTCCCAACATTCCTATTTTTCAAAATCCAAAATCCATTTTTGCTTGTTTATTTTCTTTCAAAGATTAATAAAAGAGTCCAATGGCATGAATATACTTAAGAATAGGGACAACCAATAATAGAAACCCGCAGTTAATTCTAGACTAGTCAGTGTCGTCTTTTTTACGGGTGTTGTGGGGGTGCTAATCCTTCCCCACGCGTACCCGACTCCTGAACCTTTAAGACTCATGTTAGAAGACTGTTTATTAGGTTTAGTGTTACCTTCGCCAAGCTTATGTTAACATTAGGCTTAATAATCTGATAGGTGGCTAATCACACCTAGGTTAAAAAAGATTAGTGGCGACTCCCTTAGTTTTATTTTCTTTTAAGTCGTTCAGCGGTAGGGTTCGGACACCCCGGACCCGCACGTTGCGACAATGCTGAAAACTGCACCTTCCGATCAGGAAAGGCAACACAGGAAATAAACACTGAAAACTGCACCTTCCGACCGGGAAGGGCAAAACTGGAAATAAACACCGAAGACTGCCCTTTCCGACAGAGAAGCGCAAAACTGGAAATAGACACTGAAAATAGCACCTTCCGACCGGGAAGGGCAAAACAGGAAATAAACACTGAAAACTGACACCTTCCGACCGGGAAAGATAAAACTGGAAATAAACACCAAAGACTGCCCCTTCTGACCGGGAAGGGCAAAACTGGAAATAAACACCGAAAACTGCCCCTTCCGACCGAGAAGGGCAAAACTGGAAATAGACCGAAAACAGCACCTTCTGACCGGGAAGGGCAGGACTGGAAAGAGACACTGAAGACGGCATCTTCCGACCGGGAAGGGCAAAACAGGAAATAAACACCGAAGACAACACCTTCCGACCGGGAAGGGCAGGACTGGAAATAGACACTGAAAATAGCACCTTCCGACCGGGAAGAGCAAAACTTGAAATAGGCATTGAAAACAGCACCTTCCGACCAGGAAGGGAAAAACAGGAAATAGACACTGAAAACGTTTTGAATTTTGAATTTCAATTTTTTTTTACCTAACTTTTGATTAATCCCATGTATGGAATGATGTATGCAAGGATTCATTTATTTAAGCCGACTCGCGTAGTCCCGGGTTATTGAAAGCCATTCCCTGAATATGTGTTTGGAACTCCGACGCATCCTGAGAAGAACCGTCTCATCCTTAGGGACATTCAAAGAGTCCCGAAAACTCGACCACTCCTGAAAGCCGCTTCTTCGGAAGGGCTACGGTTGTCAACCATTTAGTGGCGTGTAACAAGTAAATTAACTGAAATAAATATGAAGTGAAAATGCATTATCTAACCTTGCTAACTCTAATTAAAATTAACCAACTCTTATTAATTTTAATTTAAGTAACCGAAAAACTAATTCTAAGTTTAATGAGGAAATTAGAAGCCTAATTAAATTATCCTATGTTTAATTTTAAGCACTTATTTAACATGCCCAATTTAAATCACCCAATTAACAAATAAGCCCAAGACAAACTAACAAACCCAAATAAGAAAAGAATAAGGATAAACCAAGCCCAAATGCAAAAGAGTTTAAAAGTCCAAGTGTAAAAATTGTACCCAACTTGAAAATGGTCCAAACCGATCGGGTCAAATGCGGGTGGTGGGTCTGGACCGGGTTAGTATAAAAGCTTTCTTTTCTCCTCTTTCAACAGACTCTTCCCCTTCATAGAAGCCCTAGCCGCCAAGACTACCACGACCTGAAATTATCTCCTCCGTGATTTCCGCCTTGGACCACCGCATCGGAGCCTCGCCGGAACTCCAATGGAATCTCAAATTTGCTGACTCCTCGACGCCCCTAGTCCGAATCTGAACTCACTTCCCTCAATTAAAGCTTCCAACTTCTCAAAAACAAAGCTAAACCGATTCAAAGAGAGGCTTCCCGATCTCGAAAATCCACCATTGGATGGCCCTGATTTCAAGGTATGTTGTTCTCCTCTTTCTTCTCTACCCCTTCACCGATTAGTTTTCCAAAATGAAACCTTTAACTATCAATGTCATGCACTTTCCAAATCCCGGCGGCTTCACTCTCCTTTTCGAAACCCCTAGGTTGATTTCACCAAACAAAGCCTTGAATCCTCAACTCCCAAATTGATGCAAGCCCTAGAAAACAAAAAAAGAGCTGGGAAGAGAGCCATCGACAAGAAGAAAGGGATCCCAGGTAATGCTTAAGCTTCTTTTTTAACTGATTATTTTTCTGTATTTTCTGTCAAAAATGAATCTGGAACCCTCATTTTTTCTTAAAAGCTATCCCTTCCGAAAATGAAAAAAAAAATCCTCCTTTTTCTCTGTGTTTTTCTCCTCTTCTTATTGTACTACCAGAAAGAAGGAGGAAGCTTCCTCCTAAAAAACTTTAGCCCTCCAAACTTCTCCCTCCTTTTACATACAAACTTTGTCAGTTTGTACAGGTGGGAATTGTTAGCACATGTCCCAGGAAATGCTCACTGCAGGTGAATTTTGTTGCAAGCGTGTGAAGCAGACGAGCTGGCAGAGGTGAGGTTTCCTCTCATTTTCCTTTTTTGTCTATTCTGGTTCCTGTTTTAATTCAATTTTCTCACACGTATTGTTGACTCCATGTGCTTTTGATGATAACAAAACATTCTATTTAGTGTGACTAATCAAGCTATCTAGTTTGCAGTGTTTAATTGAGCATTATAGTTAATGTACGGTTGTGGCCAAACCGATCCACATGAAGCTCATTAGCACAGAGGAAGCATACTATGATTAAAGCCTTTATGGAAAGCTCAAGTCAAGAAGGATTGATGAAGACTTAGCTCAGCACATCAAGGCAGAAGCAGAAGCTACAAATTTACTGTAGGTAAGGTATTCAGCAGAAGGAACTATTAGTGCCAACAATGTGGAAGGTGAATTTAGTGGGACTAATACCAGAAGCAAAAGTCAATACCAGAAGCAAGGATTAGTGCCAATAATAAGAAGCAACACTTTAGTGGGACTACCAGACATCAACAGCAAGTCAGATCTTACTAATATCGATAAAAGTCAAACACAACGGCTATAATTCAAATGGATCTTTCAATGCCATAAATTGACAGATTTGAAGGATCTGGAATTGATGAAGAATATGATCGTTGGAGGCAAATCTAAGTATTTAAGGAAACAAATTGACAGATTTGAGGGATTTGCATTTTATAAGGAGAAGACCCTTGGAGGCAGATCTGAGTATATAAAGACTCAAGAAAAAGAACAGAAAAAATAAGAAAAGACAACCAAGAAGTGCTACACTCTACTCTTTCAAATTCACTTGGTTTTTGCAAGATCACTCAAAACTCTATTCCTTGTAAATCTTGCCCTAAAACTTAACCTGAACCTACTCAGTGTAACTAGATCATCTAGGATCACTCTACACACTCTTCAAACTATATCCTTGATTGTAAACAGTGCGGGGAGCACTTGTTCTAAGCTTGGGGAAAGCTTAGGTTTTTGATCAGTGCGGGGAGCACTTGTTTGAGCTTGGGGAAAGCTCTGTGTTGTCAAGCTTGGGGAAAGCTTGGTTGCTGTAACGGCTTGGTGTAGGCCCGTAACTACATCGGATTAGTGGATTGGTTGAAATCCTTGGTGGGGAACCAAGGTAGAGGACGTAGGTCAGGAGGACCGAACCTCTATAAATTACTGTGCACTGATAAGATATCTCTAATCCCTTTTAGTTACTCTGCATTAAAGCTTTCATTGCATGCCATCGTCTATCCCTTAATCTCTCTGCTATTTATCTGTTTCCATATTGCACTTGTTCCTTTACAAAGATTAGTAGTAAAAATCCTCACAAGTGTGTGTGTGTGTTTATGCCTTTGACTTGTGCTCTCGTATTTGCACTCAATTCCTATGGATTGGCGGTCCACTACTCTCTTGATGATCTCACAAGATTATGCCTATTACTAGCTTTCAATAGGCCTAATAAGAGCAACTCCTAGAGAACTCCTTTCTTCTCGTGACCTACTTGAGGAACAAACAATTAGTAGCAAAATTTTTGTGAATCAAAGGAAAGTGATCTTAAACCAAAACCAAACCACTTATGCAGGCTCTTGATGTCGAATTCCTTCTCCAAACTTGCTGCACAAAAACTCAATTCAAGCACAAATCAAACAATTCAAACGATTATCAAAACCCTAGTACCACTTATCTCCTATTTTGTACCACTTGTTTCCAATAGGGTTTGTAACCTGAAATTCTTCAAATTAAATCTCAATTCACAGCAAAAGCAACCCAAGACACTCAATCACCAATCAATTAGAGTTAATTGCAACAATTCAATCAATTGCACCAAAACCCTAATTCCCCAAATCAAAAACCCTAATTACTCCAAGTTTCTGTAAAAAACCGATAACATCACAGATTTTTTTTTATTTTTTTTTTCAATATTTTCCCCAGAAAGATCACACTAAAAGAAGTCTAAAACTCAAATTTCACAACTTTCCGAGCTCAAACAAATCCGGAACAAAAATTACAAGTTTTTGGTCAAAATTTTTTTTATTGTTTTTGATTTTTTTTAATATTTTTCGATATAACTACTAGTTATAAGGAACTCAAATCTGAAATTTCAAAGCAAACAGAGTTAAGATGAATCGGCTATGAATTTTCAAAGTTTTCTGAATTTTTGGATTTTCATAAAGGTGTTGCGATGAGTGTGTATTTGAATTTTGATGGATGAAAACTTGATGAATGATGAATAGATGGATAGATTTACCGATTGAAGATGACAACTTATGCTATGATAACCAATTGATACGAATCTAGTTGTACTAGATTCAAATCTATCATTGAGACCAGCCAAGAATCTACTTGAACTTCTTCAACTTCTAGACAAGTATGTCGACAACCTTCACAAAGCAAGCTCTCTTCGTTCGTCGGCCCTAAGTCTTCAATTAGACCTGCAATTGAACACCTAAGATCACAAGATTCACAAACAATTAAGCAATCACAACTTAATTATTTGCTAGGACTATACAAGATTGAAGAACCCTAATTTTGCTCAAACTAGAACAATGAAGCTAAGATAATCAATTTGGGAAAATAATCCTCAATTTTATTAATCAACTCAACTTATGTTTACAAGAGGGGGATGGTGCCGTTATATAGGCAAGATAACGTAACCCCGTAATCCTAAAACCATAAGGGCGGTTTACACATAAAGGAAAGAACAAGGGAATTACCTAAGCCTTGTTCTACTAGGCCCAACCCAATGTCTTCTAGACTAAATAAATAATCTATGATAGAATAAAGGCCCAATTGCCCGAATTACACAATGTAAGCCCTAATGCTCAACGATTTCAAGTAAAGTGCATAGCTTGGAATCGTTGGGAATATTCCTTGGCTTGATGTCTTCAGTACTCTCCAATTGATCTTCAATGGACTTCAAACCTTCAAGATGAGTTCGTACCAAGCTCAATAAAGCTTACTTGAATCTTTTAGCCCGGGCCCTTATCAAAGGACCCGATGGAATATCTAAAGGATCATATGGCTGGTTGTGCTTGGACAAGGCCGGGTCATGTGGCCGGCCAAGTGTCTGGTCATGTGCGATGGAACCATGCCATGGCCGGTCATGTCCAATGGATGGCCGGTCATGTGCGATCTCTACTTTTCCATGCTCCTCCAAGCTTTCCTTCAATCCGAGATCAACCGTAGCAGCTTCTTAAATATCCGAGACATCTCAACGTTTATCCGAGGAATGATCTCCATTCCTTCAAGACCATGATAAGCCCTTGGTGCATCAAGAAACACAAAAGAAGGGAAGAATTTCGCTTACCCGAAACCTGAGAAAACTCTCTGTGAAAACCTCATTTTTCCTATTTTCATCGTCATGTCTTCGTTCTTTGCTCCGCCGCCGGGATTTGGGGATTTTAAGTTTAAAGGCGACATTTTGGGAGTGCGCTCAGTGAAAGGAAACAGAAAGATAAGGCATTTAACATAGTCTGAGATCAGCTTCGTTTGATGGTGAAATCCAGAGATCGGAGGAAGGTTCTTATGAGCCTGTTTGGGTTTGTTTGAAAAAGAAAGAGACCATTGTTCGAGAAACGAACACCGAGTACGGCTGCAAGAAGTCGAGACGAACCGATCTGCGGCTTTTTGGCCTCGTCAGAGCTCCGGCGAAGCTCCGACGCGACGGGGAATAGTGGTCCGAATGGAGGTGGCGATTTCATGTGAAGAGACTTGGGCGGCTAGGGTTTCCAAGTGTTTGAAGAAGAGATGAAAAAGTTGCTTATATACTGCCATAATAACCCTACCCGACCCACATTAGACCCAACCCGCTGAAGCCCATTTAAAGGTACAATTTCTTTGGGCTTTCCATTATTTCCGATTTGGACTTTACATTATGGACTTGTTTGGGATTAATTTAGCTTAAGGCTTAATTCCATCAAATGAGTTAAGTAGTTTAAGCTTGATAAATCATAAAATTGCAAAAGTCAAAAAGAAGGGAAAGTTAGATTAATTAAGCATGTGCACTCATATTTATGTTTTTATAAATTGTTGCTAAATGCCATGTTCATTTGAGAAAAGAAAATTGACACCGATGATGGAATAATCGGTTGAAATGTCGACAACGTTTGTCCATTTTAATCCAAATTTCCTAGGCTTGAAACATCTAAATGGGGTCTTACCAATCAAGTGGAAGGTACCCAAATAGTGTTTCTCGTATAATCACGTGGTAAACACTTCTTAAAACCGGCTTACATGCATCATATGCATTCATGAATTAATCAAAGATTTAATTCAAGATAACTAAGTAAAAGCAGTAAAAGGACTTAATTCAGGGAAATTGAGTAAACAGCAGTTAAAGTACTTAATTCATGGTAATTAAGCGAAATCGTAAAAGGACTTAATTCAGGATAATTAAGTAAAAAGCAGTTAAAGGACTTAATTAAGCGAAATTAAGTAAAAGCCGTTAAAAGACTTAATTCAGGGAAATTAAGTAAAATCATCACAGAACTTAATTTAGGGTAATTAAGTAAAAGCAGTCAAAAGACTAATTCATAGAAATTAAGTAAAAACAATAGTCCAAAGACTTAATTCATAGAAATTAAGTGGAAGCAACAGTTAAAAGGCTTAATTCATGACAATTAAGTAAGAACAAAAGAAAGACTGACTTAATTTCAAGAAAATCAGGAAAAAGAAGTCTGACTTAATTTCAAGGAAATTAGGTAAAGAAGACTGACTTAATTTCAAGGAAATTAAGTAAAGAACACTGACTTAATTTCAAGGAAATTAGGAAAAGGGAGACTGACTTAATTTCAAGGAAATTAGGTAAAAGAAAGACTGACTTAATTTCAAGGAAATTAGGAAAAAGAAGACTGACTTAATTTCAAGGAAATTAGGTAAAAGAAAACTGACTTAATTTCAAGGAAATTAGGTAAAAGAAGACTGACTTAATTTCAAGAAAGGAAATTAGGTAAAAGAAGACTGACTTAATTTCAAGGAAATTAGGTAAAAGAAGACTGGCTTAATTTCTTTTACCTAATTTCTTAGGTAAAGAAAGACTGAGGCACCTGCTTAATTTCAGGGAAGGAAATTAAGTAGAATAAAAGAACTTAATTTAGGGTAAATAAGTAGAGTTAATAAGTGGCTTAATTCAGGGTAATTAAGTAGAATGAAAGAACTTAATTCAGGGTAATTAAGTGGGGTTAATAAGTGGCTTAATTCAGGGTAATCATGTAGAATAAAAGAACTTGATCTAAAAGAGATTAAGTAAAACAATAAAACGGCTTAATTTATAAAAATTAAGTCAATAAAAGAAGGAAATAGTGAGGCCTAATCTAAATAAAATTAAGTCGGAATAAAAGCAATAGTAAATTGGTTTAATCCGGATAATTGAGTAAAAAGAAGGGTAACAATCTGGTCTAAACAATAAATCAACTGAGGCTAAGAATAAGTCACTTAAATTGGACCAAGATTATAAAATTGGGCGTGAAAAGACTAAGGCTTAAAAGGAATTAATCAGCTATAGAAACCCATAGTTAGTTCTAGATCAATCAGTGCCGTTGTTTCGACGAGCGTCGTGGGGGTGCTAATCTTTCCCCACGCGTACCCGACTCCCGGACCATAGACTCTGGTTAAGCAGACTTTATTAGGATTAGTATTACCTTCATGCTAAGGTTAAATATTAGACTTAATAATTGGATAGGTGGCTAATCACACCTAGGTAACAAAAGATTAGTGGCGACTCCCGTAAGAACCTTAACAGTCACCCGCCAAGTCGCACGTTGCGACACAACTTATATGCAGAAACTTCGAGGGTATATTCATCATGGAAAATGGCAGAATTGGAACTAATGCTTCAAAGCAAAGTTGTAGATCTTTGCATAAGCTTTCCAACGCACTTTGAATCATCTCAATCAGACATCGAAATCAAAAGTTATGCCAATTTTCCCAAGATTGTGCTATGATTGGATCAAATCTGGATAGCTTCAAGTAGAAGACACCATGGATGCACTGATGCTGAATCCCGATAGTTCTTGGGCGCCCACCCGGATGGCCTAGCCGCCCAATGTAGTTGGCTTATGCGCCCAACTCTTCTGGTGTCGCGACTTGTCTTATCGATTGAACTCATTCTTGATTTCTTCACCATGAAATCTTATAGCAACAATCTTTATGGCCTCCATAAGTGTAAATTCTACTCTTTAAGCTCTTCAATCACGATCATTGAAGCTCCAAATCTTGATAAAAAGTCCAAGTGAATATTTGTGCCATAATTCACTCAAAATAGCTCCAAATAATGATGAAATCATCATATCTGTACTTTTCTACTCTTCAACACCTATGAACACAAATATAAGCATTATAAGGCATAATCAAACACAATCAAGCATAATTAAATCTAAAAACGTAGGAAAATGACTATAAGAATAGGTCATATTTTGGTATGATCAGACTTTCTTCCATCAAACTCATAAAGAGAAACATATAGCATCCACAAAGATATATAATTATTCTTTATATTCGTTACTTAAATAAAACAACGCATCCACAAAGATATCATATATATTATAATAGTTTGTGTGATTGAAAAGTAACAAAATTGTCACTAATTCCATGACTCCTTGTAACTATAATAATGATGTAACCGAGTAGAAAAGACCTAAGCATTTAATGATTTAAAGAGGTTAACAGCTCATATTTCGTATAATCCCCTTGGTTCGTGGTAGGCTATTATACAAATGATTGAAAAGGGCTTTAGGGGTCTATAAATATGGTAGATTACAAAATCTGTATAAATTGTTTCTAATTTCTGACTGCAGGTTCATTTGGTATGCTTACCAATTTTGAATAATCATATCATTTTTGAAGCAATTCGACCTGACTTCAACTTGTATACTAATTTTCATGTTTATAGGTATACCATTCAAGAAAAATGTCTATAGCCGTAAGCAACTCATTTAATAATTTATAAGCTCACATTGTTATAATTGAATCTTGAAATATTTGATTTTGTCATAGTAAAATGGCAGCAGCAGATTTCAAAGTTGAATGAAAAATGAAACATACCGATAACATTAATAGAATCATGAAGTAATGTTTATCATCTGCCTACCTTTTCTGATGTCCATGAAGAACTAATGGCTGAAGTAAATTGAATCTAAGCAAGATATCAGTCAGGAAAGTATAACAAATTAGCAACCAAAGTTAAAAATCTCAATGACAAAGGTAAGTAATATGAATCTAAGAATGAAACGAATAAAAATGCATCAATAATTATAATTATTATAGAATTAGAGGACAGGTGTTGAGGTACTGTGAAAGTTGTATAATTATTTCATGTAGAATAAGGAATCAACCTTTAAGGGCAAAATTTTTTCTCATATTCATATTCAATAAATCAGAAACTAACTTTTAAAGGGAAAATTAACAAACGAAAGATTACTACATGAGCATCAGCATGTATCTTTTTGCATTGCTGCAAACAAACTCATGCTGGTCTATATGGAGCCTATCAAATTCGTATTTATCCAATAAGATGATAAATATACCCTCAGTTAATTGAATGGAAGCTACAGCTATAGTAAGAGGTATGAAGAATATTGTATAGGGTAAAGAAAATGAAAAATTCTAGGAGCAGCTACATACTGTTGATCGGTCGACAATAATCATAAAAATAATTCCCACATAAACCTAACTAAGTAGATAGGGCAAGCAGGGGTCGATCCCACAGAGAAGGAGAATAAACTTATCCGAAGACGAAATGTTTTCTAGAATTTAGTTTTAAAACAGAAAACAGGGGATTTAAAAGATCAATTAAAAAGAAAGCAATTAAACTAAAAACAAAGCAAAGGAAATTAAATCTAAATCTATGGCAAATTATAAAGAAAACAATAATTAAAAGGCATACTTCTTCTCCAATGGTAGAATTCAATCAGATTAACTATGGATCCTTGATTAAAAACATGAATTTAATATTTTATCTTTGATGACAACTGGTTTAGGGAAACCCTAACATGTATATTAGATAAGATGCCGGTTAAAGCTAAACTATCCCTGTTATTCCTTTAGCAATCAATTACTTTTTTAGGACTTAAAGATCACTTAAGAACAAAGCATTAAGAACAATTAAATTATTAGTTTTTCAAACATGCTTACAAAGTAAAACCAAACAATAAGCAAATAAATTGGTTATCGGTAACATGTATTAAGGGTTTAGCTACTCATGGATTTTTTAAAATCCATGAGAGGCATAAGAAAACTTACAAGACCTTGTGGCGAAATCTCCTTAAACATACATAAGGTGGCTATTTATAGTGGAAAAATAACCTAAAGACTCCAATTATACTTAGGATAGGTTTCTAGGACGTTCTAGGCTCTAACTTGGTCTACAAGTTGGATTAAAAGTCTTCTTAGAGCAAAATCCAAGTGAAAATATGATCCTGGAAAAATTCTGGAATCGCACAGCAACGTCGACAGCAATTTCGGACTTGAAGATGGCAGAACTGGGCTTTGTACTTCAAAGGAAAGTTGTAGATCTCGGAATTAGCTTTCCAACGACTACTCACGGGCCTAAAACGGCCATCTGAGCAGAAAGTTATGACCTTTTTACCGAGGCTGCGCTGAATCCTAATCCAAATATAACTAGTATCGGAATTATGCAGGAATTGGATATTTCCTTGGATATATGCGACACAAATTGGGATTTTAACTCCAATTGTGGGCTTATATGGGTTGAGTATTATCCTATATAAAATATCCAATAATTCTAGGGCTTTAGGGCTTCCTGTCTTCAATCCTCCGCAATTTAAGCTCCAATCTTCAATTCTTGCTTCTTGAAATAAATCTTCAATTATCTTCAATTCTTCAAATTATCTTCAATAAATCTTCAAACACGAACTTCCAATCTCCAAATCTTCACTCCAAATTACTAAGTCCATATTTGAGTAAAAAGTCATCAAAATAGCTCCAAAAAGAGTTAAAAACAACAAGTTTCCACTTTTCTTGTCTTCAAGACCTAAAAACATAAATGCTTACAAAATAGGGTTAAATTCCATAGAAAAGTAGTAAAAAGCATAGGAAAATGATCATAATAGGGTCTATTTTGGCTCGATCATATTTCACCCACATTGAACCTTTGCTAACTAATGCATAAAACTATAAAAACAAAACCTAAACTAATGCAAATAAAGATTCCACTTTCGTAGGTGTACGGTGGCACTTAGCACGTGACGCAAGCCTTTAAACCTTTATATGTCTATAAAGGAGGAGTTATAGTCTCCTGAGGGTTTACTAGGACGACACCCACAAACATGTTGACAATTGACTTTACAGAATCAGGTTAAAATGGCTAAAGACAAAACAAATTTTACAAATCTATGTTGAAAAGTCCTTTCGAAAAATTAATTTTTAATACATACATATTTCAAGGATCAATGAAATCATGAAATCTGAATAACAAAGAATAATAAGAGCACTTAATTCAAAAGATCAAGAAATAGCAAGCATCTTTATTCTTAAGTAACCATAATTAAAGTAGTTCTAATCACTCATCATTCATTACATCCTATAACTAGTTCTTTCCCTAAGCTTGTGTCTTCATCTTTATCTCTATTACTCAAAGGAATGCATATCATGGATACAAATCAAGGGTTTTCGTGGGTTATAATGTTTTTCAAAGGGTAATTATTTTTTTAGAAAATTGAGGTTACTAACCTCGAAGTGTTCATGATTAGGGGTTACTAACACCCTTTATTTTATTTTGAGGCTACTAGCATTCTAGAGGGACTCCATCAATTTTTTCAAAGAGGGACAATATTTCTGCAATTCCATGCCTCTTATCCTCTTTACAAGGGTTACTAACTCCTTTTGTTAAAGAAAAAAGTGACAACAATGGAGAATTTTTTTTTTAAGCAGAAATATCTCTTCTCCTCTTTCATGAAAACATTTCTTTTATGAAAATTTTTTTAACTACCTGAATATATACTAAGGGAGCTGACTTATATAATTGCTTAGAAGAGCCCGAATGTAGTTGAACCTATAGGCAGGAAGGTTTGACAAGTCGAAAGAACCTCCGAGGTTGATTCTGGTCTGTAGCCAACAGACGGATCAGAGGTTCGCAGGGAGCCAGCGTTGAGGAGGCCTTGATTCCTTACACAAGCCTGATGACGATTCTCTAAGAGAATTGAGTAAGGTAGGATGCTTGAGATCGGAACTGCTTACAGCTGCGAGACTCTTTTGCTTTTATATAAATAGTCTCCCACACTTGTTCTTGACATATCCATAACAAACTTTCATAATTGTAATTTCAACAAAAATTAAACACAAGTTCTAGAAATAGATAATCATAGAAGCAATAAATAATAAGGTTATATCACAAAACTCTAATTATACCTAATTCTAAGAAATAAGATATCATGCTATAAATTAATCAATGAATCAAACATTCTTAAAAATTCTGAGCATTCATAATCGAATCAATCTTTTAATACATATATGAAAAATTCAAAGTTTTGCAAAATATTCGAAAAAATTCATGGATTTCTATGCAAGTAGATCTAGACTCTCTCCCCCAGACTTAAAAAACACATTGTCCTCAATGTATGAATTTTAACAAAAAAAAAAATTTCCGTTTTTGAAAATTTTGGAAAAAAATCATGTGAATGTGTGCGGTGAGTCCCTCATAAGTGTGACGACTAAATAGATGTGCTAAGGAAATACTTGACTCACAAAGAAAGTGTCGACCCAATCAAGCAATTCAAGCAATTCAAAGCATCAATCATGGCATTCATAGCATATGAGTCATAATAAAGATCCAAATCAAAGCATAGAAAACATAGAAAAGAAATACAAACAACTAATTCAAATCAAGGAATAGGCAATCAATCAAAGCAATAATCATTCAATTCAATGTAAGGAAAAGAAAATGGAGGTAAGGTTTAAGAAAACTTCTCTATTTGCAAGCGTAAGCTCCATTTGGATCCAATTAGGATTTGGAATCGGCAAATGGTAAGTGGCACGACAGGGATGGCTGGTGGTCGCTCAGTGTATGTACGGGCTGCCATGGTGATGACCGGTGGTGGTGTGGCAATAGCCTGAGATGGCTCGGCTAAGGCCAGTCTTGGCTAGGCAGATGCGTGGCTGTGGCGCGGGCATGCCCGGTATTGGCCGGTTCTCGCGCACGGGTTGCCAGGTCACATCCGGCGTAGCATGCTTTTGCGGTGCGAGCATGGCCGGTCATGGCCCAGGCCTTATGCGTGGATGGCCGGGCAATAGCCGGGTAATGGCCGGCCGAGCTAACTAGGTTGGCTCGATCATGGCCTTTGGCTGTCTCCTTTGGTGTGTTGGCTTCCATCCTTTGCTCCTCTCCTTTGGGCTTTCATTCGGTTTCCTTGACAATTGTTCAAAACGTAAGCTCCAATTGTTCGACTTATTCCCTTAATTTGAAGTCCTATAAAGAAAAACAAAAATAAAACTAAAAAGAAAATTAAGATGTTAGTAAATTCATGGGTTGCCTCCCAAGCAGCGCCTTTCTTTAATATCTTTGGCTAGGCTTTCCTTCATCTCCCTTTGTTAGGGTGGATTATACCACTTCAAAGCATAAAGCAAATATGGTAAGATTGGAAGAATATGAGCATAAGAATAGGAAAGTGAAAAGAAGAGATAAGGAAAGAAATCACTAATTTTGTTGAGGGCAACTCCATGAATGGCTAGGAATGTCAATACCATCTTTGTTGCTCTGAGTAGTTGATGCAATGGGTGCTTCTGGCATTCTTGATTAGCATTGCTCTCATCTTGCCTTTCGAAAGTGTCCTCGTCTTGGCGAGTTTTCTTGTTGTCTAGAAAGAATTGATCCATGGGTATGCATTCTTCATGTTTGATTTCTCTAAAGCATCCATGTTCAAGATACTTGTTGATTCCCAAGAAATCTCGATCTTCATGTTCCACAAGGTGGTTATCAACAAAATCTTGCACACTTGTGTCTTTCTACTCAAGATATCCAAGTTGCTCATCGATTGGTGGCTCGTCTTTAGGCTTGGCAAGTCTTAGAGGATAAGGTGGAGGGATGTCCATCTTGATATCTTCTTTCGATGCTTTTGATTTGATGTGCCAAGGGCTTATCATGGTCTTGCAGAGCACAATGGAGATCATGGAGAGGATGAGCAAGGGTTGCAAGGAAGCAAGGACAAGCTTGAAGAACATGGGAGATGCGCACAACTTGTTCCAAGCTCCAAGCATATGCCAAAGATGCCATTTGATCCATTGAAAATGCCTTTAGGTCCGATGACTAGAGCAAGAGCTAAGAAGTTCAAAGATGCATTAACAAGTTTTGTTCGAACTCATCTTGAAGACTTTAAGACCATTGAAGTTCAATTGAAGAGCTTAAATGAAGATAAGGGAAAGAATATTCCCATCGATTCCAAGCTTGTTACTTTACTTGCAATCGATGTATGATTTATCTAGCATTGTGTAATTCAGCCATCATGGGCCTTAATTCTATCTTAGATTAGCTATTTAATTAGTCTAGATGACATTGGGCTGTGCCTTGTTTGATTAAGTCCAATCCTTGTTTAATTAAGCTTTGTTATTTACTTTTCCTAGTAGGACAAGGAGTAGGTTCTTTCCTTGATCCTTCCTTTATGTAAGGCCGCCTATAAGGTCGGTTTAGAGGGGTTTATGCATCGACCCTATCACTATATAAAGGGTCTATATCCCTCTTGTAAAGTTAAGTTAAGTTTATCAAATAAAGTTGAGGTTTATTCACCCAATTGATTATCTTAGCTTCATTGTTCTAGTTTGAGCATACTTAGGGTTTGATGCGCCCAAGGCTTATCATGGAAGGAATTATGCGCCAAGGACTTATTATAGACTTGAAGACAAGCATGGAGAGCATGGAAAGGATGATCAAGGGCTGCAAGGAAGCATGGACAAGCTTAAAGGAGAGGATGGAATCGTAATTCACCAAGAAGATGCCATTAAGATGCCATTTGATCCTTTGAAGATGCCATTAGGTCCGATGACAAGAGCAAGAGCTAAGAGATTCAAGGATGCACTCATGGGCCTTGTTCGAACTCATCTTGAAGACTTGAAGACCATTGAAGTTCAATTGAAGAGCTTTGGTGATGATTTGGGCAAGAAATTACAAATCAATTACAAGTTCATCACATTGCTTGCTATTGATTCTAGATGGCCGGATTGACATCATGGCATGAGCCCATTATCATTAGTTATCTTTGTTTGGGCTTAATTCTATCTTAGATTAGCTTATTTTTAAGTTTGGACCTTATTTAGATTGGGCCTTGGTTGACTAAATCCAATCCTTGTTTAATTATGTCTTTATTTCCTTTTCCTAGTTGGGCAAGGACTAGTTTTTCCCTAGCCCTTATATTTGGACGAAAATTAGGATTTATTTTAGGATTTTGGTTGACCCTATCACTATATAAGGCCACCAATATCTCTTGTAAACAGAAGTTGAGTTGATTAATAAAGTTGAGGATTATATACCCAAATTGATTATCTTAGATTCATTGTTCTAGTTTGAGCAAACTTAGGGTTCTTCATCTTGTAGAGTCCTAGCAAACAATTAAGTTGTGATTGCTTGGTTGTTTGTGAATCTTGTGATCTTATGTATTCAAGTGCAGGTCGACTTGGAGGTCTAAGGCCGACGAACGAAGGAAGATTTAGCAAGTGAAGATTGTCGACATACATATCTAGAAGTTTGGTGATTCAAGTTGATCTTAGGCGGGTCTCTAAGGTGGATTTGGACCAATTACAACTAGATTCGTATCAATTGTGCAATTGATACGAATCTAGTTGTATTAGATTCAAATCCAACCTTTGAATATCCACCAAAGTCGACTTGAACTTCTTCAACTTCTAGACTTGTATGTCGATGATCTTCACAAAGCTATCCCTCGTCTTTCGTCGGCTTTAAGCACTCAATTAGACCTGCAATTGAATTCTCAAGATCACAACATTCACAAACAACCAAGCAATCACAACTTAATTGTTTGCTAGGACTCTACAAGATGAAGAACCCTAAGTTTGCTCAAACTAGAATAATGAAGCTAAGATAATCAATTTGGGAAAATAATCCTCAACTTTATTAATCAACTCAACTTCTGTTTACAAGAGATATTGGTGGCCTTATATAGTGATAGGGTCAACCAAAATCCTAAAATAAATCCTAATTTTCGTCCAAATATAAGGGCTAGGGAAAAACTAGTCCTTGCCCAACTAGGAAAAGGAAATAAAGACATAATTAAACAAGGATTGGATTTAGTCAACCAAGGCCCAATCTAAATAAGGTCCAAACTTAAAAATAAGCTAATCTAAGATAGAATTAAGCCCAAACAAAGATAACTAATGATAATGGGCTCATGCCATGATGTCAATCCGGCCATCTAGAATCAATAGCAAGCAATGTGATGAACTTGTAATTGATTTGTAATTTCTTGCCCAAATCATCACCAAAGCTCTTTAATTGAACTTCAATGGTCTTCAAGTCTTCAAGATGAGTTCGAACAAGGCCCATGAGTGCATCCTTGAATTTCTTAGCTCTTGCTCTTGTCATTGGACCTAATGGCATCTTCAAAGGATCAAATGGCATCTTCTTGGTGAATTACGATTCCATCCTCTCCTTTAAGCTTGTCCATGCTTCCTTGCAGCCCTTGATCATCCTTTCCATGCTCTCCATGCTTGTCTTCAAGTCTATAATAAGTCCTTGGCGCATAATTCCTTCCATGATAAGCCTTGGGCGCATCAGGGTTCTTCAATCTTGTAGAGTCCTAGCGAACAATTAAGTATTGATTACTTGGTTATTTGTGAATCTTGTGATCTTAAGTTAAGAATTGCAGGTCTAATTGAAGACTTAAGGCAGACGAAAGAGGAGGAATAGCCTAAGTGAAGATCATCAACATACACATCTAGGAGTTGAGGAAGTTCAAGTCGATCTTGAAGGATTTTCAAGGATAGGTTTGAATCTAATACAACTAGATTCGTATCATGATTCTTCTTGCACAATCTTGGAAGCTTCCTTTGGTAGAGCAGGGACACGGGCTTTGCATGACTCATCATCGTCATGATTGAAGAAAAGTTGAAAGGAGTCTTGCAAATCAACTTCATATGGTTCCAAATCATTCATTATTTCGCTTGACACTCCTTTAACTTCCTTCACGATTGGCTCTTAATGCCTTTGTGTAGTCTCTACCAAGTCAACGTGCTTCCATCGTTCCTTGGGAACTTCTTTAATTGCAGCAATTAAAGGAATATTTACCTCCCTTTTTTGAATTGAATCAGTCTGGCTTTCTTTATTGCATGTCTTCCTTTGTGGCGCAAACCTTTGAAGAAACGGTGGTGGATCATATTTGGCCTACATCTCTTCCATCCATGCAGCTTCTAATTGATGTCGAGAAGCTTTTGGTGATGAAGTAGGTTGATCCTCCTTGGTCTTAACTGAGTTTTCCTCGCTTCTGATCGAAATATCCATGTCACTTGGAACTTGCACATTGTGTACAGCAGATGGTGGTGGAATCGTCATTTAAGATATAGGGAATGAGTGCACAGGTTGTAAAGGAGAGGATTGAACCACAGTTGTTTTCATCCCTTTTGCATAATCAACATGAGTCAAACCTCCTTGAACTATGCCCATGGTTGTTTGATTTGCCGGTTGCCCTGACATTAGTTGCATAAACATCTTTGTCATGGTTGCACATAGATTGGACACTTCCTTCAACTCCTTGCGAAGTTCTGATAGCTCTGAATCTTTTGTCGTGTCGACTGCATTTGGTGTGCTGAATTGATATATGTTTTCTGCCATGGTGTTGAGTAGTTTCCTTGCTTCTTCAGGGGTCTTGAGTGTCAGACTTCCTCCACTTGCGGCATCAATTTAAGTTCGATCTTCATAGAGGAGTCCATCGTCAAAATTCTGGATCAAAAGTGCTGCACTCAAGTTGTGGTAGGGACAACATGCGCAGATCTTGTTGTATTTCTCCCAGTATTGGTGCCAATTTTCGCTAGATAACTGTTGACAAGTAGTGATTCTCCTTCTGACATCAGCACGCTTTGCCTATAGGAAGTACTTGTTCAGAAATACTGCCTCCAATCCCCTCCAAGAGGTTATGGATTTTGCGCAGACTTATGAACCAGCCCTTTTCTTTTCCTTCCAATATTAAAGGAAACGTTCTATGCTTCGCCTGCTTCTTCAGGCATTCCGGTGATTGCAGCACACTTGATGAAGAAACTTTGTAGGTGCTCATGAGGATTTTCCTGAAAATTGGCAACATGCTGATCACTGCTGATTGCAATTTGTATGAAATATCTATAACTAGATAATCAATGCAGAAGGGCGGCACTTTGTAGACACCCATTTTTGGCTTATATCCCTTTTATTTAGCTTAAAATATTTCTCTATTTGCATCAAGGGCATTTTGGTCAATTAATAGTTTATTTGAATTCTTGGTAGATTAGTCCATTTGTTAAGCCATTTACTAATTAGTATTTAGTTTCATTAGGCATTCTCAAACAAAAAGAAAAGAGTCCAATAACATTTCCGACTGAACTTTACTTGAATTAAAATAGCACTCTGCATTAGGCATCAGCATTCGCATTAATAGTTAGACATTAGCATCATTCGCATTTGGGCATCAGCATTCGCATTAATAGTTAGGCATTAGCATTAGCAGTTTGGCATTATCTTATATGAAATCGTTTTAGTAATATAATTTGGTTCATATTAGTTTAACTGGACAAATCCTTCATAAATAAAATCTACATCTATATAGAATTTGCATTAGAGTCATTTTGGTTAATTAGTTTTTGCTAAGATAGTCCATACTCCAAATCAGTAATCACATGTTGCCTTAACAAATTACAATAAAGAAAATTGATAGTTGAAAAATCACAAAAAAATAGTTTTATTTTTCATTTATTTGCCTACATCACATTTTACAAAATACAAAGAATATTTTCATTTACAGTTGCATCCTTAAGTTACAAAAGATTGCAAAGTCCACGTTCATTGCGTGTCTTCCTTTCCTAATCCTTTCTCCTCTCTTACCCCACTGGTTCCTCCTTAAGGATTGATTCTTCTTTTGTTTGAGAAGCTCACATGTTGCATGTAGCTTTGAATTCTATCGTCAGGAGTTTGTTCCGACTTAAAGAAACCCCTTTCTTCCCCAATGCCAACTGCATCTCAGGGAGCACAAAACAGGAACCATTGTAGACATGAGACATGGCAGCAGAAACAGGAAGGACTACTACATCACAAGGATAGTTTGTAAACCTGATCATAGACACGCATGCAGCAAATTTAAATCAGCTTTCCAGCAAGCATCATTCAAGTTCAGTGCATTCGTTCCACTATAAGGCAAAAAAAACAGAACATGCATTGAAGAAAAAGATCAGACAATTTCCTTCTCAAAAGGGCAGGCACACTTCAAAAGGGAAACTACAGTTTAGCAAGGTGACTGATATACAAAGCATGGCCAATTCACAAGAGGCAGAAACAATAAATGTGTCAAATAGCTAAGACAAGTCATTTGCAAAAGCAGTGGCATTCGAACAGGCATTCAGAATTTGTTCATGGTATTGAGCAGCAAAGAAACCCATTTCCAGGAAGGAATTTAGACAGAGCAATTCAGAGAGGAAAACAAGCAAGACAGATCAATTTCAACAGGCTTCAACTGCAAATACTTCATTTTAAGGAAAAACAGAATCTTAGAGAGTCAATTCAAGCATATAAAAGCATTGTATATATGAAATTTATCAGCATAATAAGCACCAAATTGGTCACAAGCAACAACGAAACAGAGATTCATCCAGTTGCCAAGATCAAAGTGCACTCCAGCACCATTTATGCATTGTTCATCTCATATCAGCATGTCACAACACATCATTTTCAAGTTAAGGCAGAGCATGAATAAAGAGAGCATTTTCAGAGCATATTTTCCAGGAAGATTAAAAACAATATGAAAAGTAAAAAAAAGAGAATTGTACCAATGTGGCAGCTTGTGTTTGGCTCCCTGCAAGCCACAAAAACGCCAGCTCAGCAGCAAAGACTACCTGAAAAGAGAGAAACACACGTGAGAAACAATTACAACTCACAAAAGGACAAGGGAAGGGTATATTCAGTTTCACACACTGATTTGCACACCTTGTCAGCATACAAATCACAAGAGACAAAAAGGTTAGAAATGAGAAACAAAAAAAGAATGAGGAAGCTTCCTCCTCATTTTCCTGGCAGTGGGCATAAAGGAGGGGATTAGCTAGGGTTTTGGGGGGTTGGAAGTTTTAGAAAAGGGGGGATTGAAGAGTTTTTAGGAGGGTTTTTGGAAGTTTAGAGAAGGGTTTTAGGAGGCGGAAAACAAAAAAGGAGAGTTTGAGAGTTAGGGAGGTTCATAGAATTCTAGGTCTTTTAGCAGTCAAAATATACAGAAAAAAGCTCAAAAAAATACAGGAAAAAAAAAGGCTAGTGGTTCTTAGTTTTTCAGCAACAAAAAAATATATACTAAAGAGAGAAAAGGCTTAAGGGTTTTAGTAAGAGAGATAAAAGGAAGGAAAAGGAAGGGTTTTAGGATAGTTAGGTTTTGAGAGAAACGGCTAGGGTTTTAGAAACTTAAGTTTTTGCTTAGAGAGTCCTTTCGTGAAGGTCAACTTCCGGGTTTTTTAGGAAGAGGATGAGGTAGTTTGGTACAAGTCGGATCGGGGCCTTCCAGGCGTCGGGGTTTTCAGGACGTATTAGGAAAGGGCTTTGGGAGTACAGGGCTAGGAGATTAACATACCTGGAGATCAGAAAGATCTGACGGTGGAGGATGAGGATCAGACAGGAGGAGCTTTGGTTCGGTTAAGCGTAGATTCATCGAGTTGTAGGCTCGGGATTGAAGAAAAGGGGACAGATTTGGATGCGAGGCGAAAAGGAGAAGCAATCTGGAGGTTTCGGCGTCTATTGGCGGCTCAATGGAGCTCCGACATGGCGGCTGTGGCTCCCGATTAGTGATGGTGGCGGCGGTGTAGAGAAGAGGGAGAAGAAGAGTTAAGGAAGAGCTAGGGTTTTAAGCATTTATACGCATCCCAAGAACTGACCCGACTTGGATCATCAAACCCGAACCGGTTCCCATTGGGTATAATTAGTTGGACCCTCATTCTTTTTATATTTGGGCCTGACTTGGTTTCTTTTGGTTTGGTCCTTTTCGATTTTATTTGGTTTGGGTTTGCTATTGGGCATGTTTGATAATTATTTTGTTATTCAAATTGGTAATTAGGATTAGTTAATTGGCAATTTAGGCTTGACTTAATTAAATTAGCTATAGGTGATTAGTAATTTAGAATTTAGAATTTTTTCTTCATACTTGACTTAGTAATTTTGCTCATTCAGTAAATTAGTAAATTTCATTAAAAAAAATGAAAGTAAAAAAAATGTTAGTTAGGCACTTGCATTCATATTTAGTTTTCTTTAAATGTTGCAATTCCCGTAATCATGAGACTCAAATCAAAATGATCTTGTGATGGGAAAGATGGGCGGCTTATTCATGCGTGTCTAAGTTAATCGTCTTCTCCCGGAGACTTGGAAATTTCCGGAAGACATTTACCATTTATTCGGCGGTGTCTGAAGGGCTTCCTCGTATAAAGAATGGGTAATTAAAATCAAATTGGAATTTCATGCATCATTTACATTCATGCATCTAGGGTTTAGATGTAGTAATCTTCAATTAACTAATTGATAAGAAAAATTCAAAAAAAAAAAGGAAAATTGGAAATGAAAAAAAGAGTAAAACCGTTTTCTTTACAATTAAAAAAAGTTTGTGTTTGAGAATTGTTCTCTTTTTAGTTTTTCGAAGAAAAATCAAAATGAAAAATTGAGTATTTCGAAATTTAAAAAATAATTAAAAAAAAGAGAGGAGAGAGTTTTTTTCAAAAATCCAGAAATCAAAATTCAAAAATCAAGAGTCAAGTTTTTAAAGTTTTCAGTTTAGGGAAAGATCCCACCAAGTTTTTTTCAATTTAGGGAAAGATCCCATCAAAGTTTTCAATTTAGGGAAAGATCCCACCAAGTCTTCGGAGTTTTCAATTCAGGGAAAGATCCCATCTAGTTTTCAAAGTTTTTCAATTTCGGGAAAGATCTCGTCAAAAGTTTTTCCAAAAAGAGTCGTTTTAATGGTAAGTTTTAAAGAAAATCCTCTCATGAGGAGCCCAAAAAGAGAACAAATAATAAACGGGAAGGTTCCCAACATTCCAATTTCAAAATCAAAAAAATCATTTTTGCTTGTTTATTTGCTTAGTTTCAGAAATTAATAAAAGAGTTTAATGGCATGAAAATAGAAATAACCAATAATAGAAACCCACAGTTAAGTCTAAACTAGTCAGTACCGTCTTTTGACGGGCGTCGTGGGGGTGCTAATCCTTCCCCACGCGTACCTGACCGGTCGTTGAACAAATCACAAGATAATTCCCCACAAACCAATAACAAATAGGTAATAACTACTTAGCTAGGGCAAGTAGGGGTCGAATCCACAGGGAAGGTACGAATCAAAGTTAAATCTTGCAAAAGAAATTCTGACCTAGAAAAGATATTTTTGGATTTTTCAAAATAGATTAATTAGACTAGAAAACAATTGAAAGAAATCTAAACTAAATAACTAGAAAAGAATGTGAGAAAAAACAATGAGTAAAAGCATACTTCTTCTCCTTTAGGTAATTATTTTGATCAACTGAATCATGGATCATAGACACTAAACATAAATTTGGCTTAAATTGCAATCAATTAAGAATCATAAATTACCCCAAATCGGTATATAGCCTAAGACGTAGACATCAACTTTCATTGAAACAAAGTAATCCTCTTAATATCTTAAACAACTCCATTTGAATAATTGGTATAGGAACAGACGTAATGCTAATTCCAACATGCTAATAAGATTAACCCGCATCTGGCTGACAATTAACATCTAATGTAATGATCTAGGTTTCACCCCTTCCTATAACAAGCATTAGGTTTTATTAATCCACATGCATGATAAATCAATACCAAACTTGCCTACGTCAATTTCCATCTCGGCCTAAAGATTTCAACAAGGTTTGATATCCCATTGAACCTAGGACTCCTAGAATTACAATTGTTACTTGGACCAACTTTAGCTTGACTCAAGCTACTTGAATCTAACTATAGCATTCATAAATCTCAAGATATGTTGCGCACCAAATCAATCAAAGTATGAACACATAAGATGAAACATAGAGATAAGAAACGTATTCAAACGGAAAAAGCTCAAATTATTAAGAACAAAAAGGTCTCACCAATAATTCATTGATCAAAAGTACCTAAGGAAAAGAAGTATAAAAGTTTAGCTACTCATGGATTGCTTGAGGCCGGCGGCAGCCTACCTTCTTCCTATCGATGCCTAACCTAGAGAAAAGATGTGTGTGTTGTTCTAGGTTGGTTTCTAGGGTTTTAGACTTAAGAGGGTATTTATAGAGGGTGGCTTAGGGTTAATTTAGAGCTAAACAAACCCTAAGGACGTGCTGGGCTGCTCTCCAAGTCTTCAAGCTAGTCCAAATAAGAACTTGGGCTCAATTGGATCAATCCCGCAATACAGGCCCAAGACAGTTTCTGTCCGCTGACTTCAGGGGCATTTTCGTCCACGAAAATACAAAACTGGGCTTCGACCAAAACACAAAAGTTGTAGATCTTGGAGTTAGCTTTCCAATGGATACTCATACGCCTCAAACGGAGATTTGGATCAAAAGTTATGGCCAAAATACAGAAAGGTCGCCAAATCTGGAAACAAGTGAAGAGGCTTCAAGGTGAAGACACGCATGATGGCATGCTTGGCGCACGCATGGCTGACACCCGACTCCCCCTGGGCGCCCATGTGGATGGCTTGTGCGCCCAGGGCGTTGCTCTCAGGCCCCAGGTCGCCTGCTCCCATGTGGTGCTGGTGGCTTGTCTCGACTAGTGCTGGGCGCCCATGTGGTTTGCTTGGCTCCCCATGTGGTTTGCCTCGCGACCCATGTACTCCAGTGCTATGACACTTCTTGACATATCTTCTTGCCTTGAAATTCAACTTTGCTCCTGATTGGACCAAAATTATACATCTTTTTTGGTCATTTTCCTATGCTTTTAGGGTATTTTATGCTTGATTATGCCTTATATTTGGTATATTTGTGTTTATAGGTGTTAAAGTGAAGAAAAGTGCAAAATCACCATTTTTGTATCTTTTGGAGCCTTTTTGGATGATTATTTACACAAATATTTTCCAAGGACAATTTGGATGAAGAATGGAGCCAATATGTTTGTGATTGAAGAGCTTGAAGAGTCAATTTTATCATCATAAGATTGATTTTCAAGAGTTTGAAGCAAAGGAGCAAAGTTGAACTTCAAGGCAAGAAAACATGTCAAAATGTGTCATAGCACTGGAGTACATGGGTCGCGAGGCAAACCACATGGGGCGTCAAGCATAACACATGGGCGCCCAGCGCTAGTCAAGACATGCCACCAGCAAGCACATGGGCACTGGCGACATGGGGGCTGAGAGCAACGCCCTGGGCGCACAAGCCATCTACATGGGCGCCCAGGGGGAGTCGGGTTGCAGCCATGCGCACGCCAAGCATGCCATCATGTGTGTCTTCACCTTGAAGCCTCTTCACTTGTTTCCAGATTTGGCGACCTTTCTGTATTTTAGCCATATCTTTTGATCCAGAGCTCCGTTTGAGGCGTATGAGTAGCCGTTGGAAAGCTAACTCCAAGATCTACAACTATCATGTTTCGATCGAAGCCCAGTTCGAACATTTTCGTGGACTAAAATGCCCCTGAAGTCAGCGGACAGAAACTGTCTTGGGCCTTTTATGCGGGATTGATCCAATTAAGCCCAAATTCTTATTTGGACTAGCTTGAAGACTTGGAGAGCAGCCCAGCACGTCCTTAGGGTTTGTTTAACTCTAAATTAGCCCTAAGCCAACCCCTATAAATACCCTCTTAAGTCTAGAACCCTAGCCAACCTCTCATAACACTTTTCTACATAATTTTCCCTAGTTTTCTAGGTCTTGCGCCGTCAAGGAGAGGGAGGAGGCAGCTGGCCTCCAAGTATTGTAAGTCTCTCATGGATTGCTTGCAATCCATGAGTAGCTAAACCTTTTATACTTCTTTTCCTTAGGTACTTTTGATCAATGAATCTATGGTGAGACTTTTTTTCTTAATAATTTGAGCTTTTTCTATTTAAATACGTTTCTTATCTCTATGCTTCATCTTATGTGTTCATACTTTGATTGATTTGGTGCCCAACATATCTTGAGATTTATGAATGCTATAGTTAGATTCAAGTAGCTTGATCAAGCTAAAGTTGGCCCAAGTAACAATTGTAATTCTAGGAGTCCTAGGTTCAATGGGATATCAAACCTTGTCGAAATCTTTAGGCCGAGATGGAAATTGATGTAGACTAGTTTGGTATTGATTTATCATGCATGTGGAAAAGTAAATCTTAATGCTTGTCCTATTATTCTTCACAGGGTGAATGTTTGATTAGGAACAATAGAGATTAATCGTCAGCGAGATGCGGGTTAATTCTTCTTAGCATGTTGGAGGGTCGAGTATTCCTCTCCTATACCAATTATTTAAATGGAGTTGTTTAAGATATTAAGAGGATTACTTTGTTTCAATGAAAGTTGATGTCTACGTCTTAGGCTATATACCGATTTGGAGTAATTTATGATTCTTAATTGATTGCAATCTAAGCCGAATTTATGTTTAGTGTCCATGATCCATGATTCACTTGATCAAAGTAGTTGCCTAAAGGAGAAGAAGTATGTTTTTATTCATTGTTTTTCTTAAACTCTATTTTAAATCTTTAGTTTAGATTTCTTTTAATTGTTTTCTAGTCTAATTAATCTATTTTAAAAAAATCCAAAAATATCTTTTTTAGGTTAGAATTTCTTTTGTAAGATTTAACTTTGATTCGTACCTTCCCTGTGGATTCGACCCCTACTTGCCCTAGCTAAGTAGTTATTATCTATTTGTTATTGGTTTGTGGGGAATTTATCTTGTGATTTGATCAACGCCCGATCAGCTCCTTTGCTTCAAACTCTTGAAAATCAATCTTATGATGATAAAATTGACTCTTCAAGCTCTTCAATCACGATCATATTGGCTCCATTCTCCATCCAAAATGTCCTTGGAAAATATTTGTGTAAATAATCATCCAAAAAGGCTCCAAAAAGATACAAAAATGGTGATTTTGCACTTTTCTTCACTTTAACACCTATAAACACAAATATACCAAATATAAGGCATAATCAAGCATAAAATACCCTAAAAGCATAGGAAAATGACCATAAAAAGATGCATAATTTTGGTCCGATCAGTACCTGGCTCCCGAACTCTTTAGGACTCTGGTTAGTAGACTGATTAGGTTTAGTGTAACCCTAGCCAAGCATCGGGTAACATTAGGCCTAATAATTTGGTAGGTGGCTAATCACACCTAGGTAAAAAAAGATTAGTGGCGACTCCGATAGGATTTCAGTAGTTTATCCCCTTTTAAGTCGTTCAACGGTAGGGTCGGAACCCTCCCGGACCCGGACGTTTCGACAGCTTGGCGACTCCACTGGGGATTGGTTAGAGAGTCAAACTGAATACTAGTTCAGAGTTGGCTAGGGTTTCCAGATTTGGTTGTTTGCTTGCATTTATCATTGTTTATTCTTGCATATCTTTATGTTTTTTATGCTTACATGCTTTCATATTCTTGTATATATTCTGCTTAACTTGCCATGCGTTATTTCTTTTCTTGGGGGTCGTTTAGTAATTTGGATTAGGAGTTGCTGGCAAAGGTTTGTATGTTCCTTCACACGTGCACTAAATAACTTGCATTTTCATTCTACATGAGCTTATACCGGAGCTCTATCCCTTTAGGAGGAAGTAAAGTAACTAACCTTCGTGTGACAATCGTCTCCGTGCGGGTTTTGCCAAATACTTCCACTCAGTATGGACTTTACTAGGCTAGAGTGGGCGACAGTAAGGACAGTCTGGGAACCTTTAGATCCAGTGAGAAACCTCACCCAGCATATAGATACCTTGAGAGATATCCAGCCTAGGTAGAGCCAATCCCGTGAGGATGAACTTAGGTACACATAAGGAACACTTCTTACCCTTACCTCGTGTTTTTCAAAAATGGACTGTAGAGAGAATAAACTCTTTTACTCTCGGTAGATCGACCAACCTGCACCAAAGGACGCACAGTCTAATTATTTTCAAGGAAAATGTTTTGATCAATTATAGAAGGGGCATGATTTCCTTTCATCTTCAAGTTTTTGTTCATATTTATGTTCATGTTCCTAATCAATCTTTGGTTCTTTGTTGTTTTCTTTTTTGCAGAAACATCTGTATAACTCTTTTTGTTTTATAGGTTGCATTGTACATCTACAAGCATTTCATATATTCATAAGCATGCTCATATATTTGTTGTTCAACCCATTTTGCCATGTCATGCATCAAATTTCATGCATACAAGACTTGCATTTCACATTCCCACGCACATTTTCAAGAGTTATCAAGGTGTCAAGCCATCCATTTGTATATGTTCATGCATGCATTATGCATTAGCTAGTCATTTGTACTTATATGACATATCCATCATGCATTGTCATTAATACTGATAAATAGATACGCTCCAGTCATATAGATAGTTAATGTAGAATTCTTGTAGATATTACTTGTTCTCTATCTATTGGAGTCTAACATCATCAGGGGAAGCATTTTTGGAAACATCTAGTGGGGCATTAAGGCTTAATCAGCAAGCAGGATCGATGAAATTTTCTTCTCAGATATATTGTCCAAAGTCAGGCCGTGCCAGTAAAGTCGCTCTCGCTCAAAAAGTAGCCATTCAATAGAGAATTCTGGGATCGCGTGGAGAAAACTTGACAATCCCAAAGCAGCGACAAAGGGAAATGGAGGCCTGCCACAAGAAGGGAATTTCCTAGACTGATGAACTCTTTCCTCACATGCATAGCATCTGTATAGCTATTTGTCATTAGTATTTTTCTCATTGTTAAAATTGTTGCCCTTTTGACCGTGAATGTTTGCTGAATTGGGTGATCACCACTAAGAAACAGTTCCCAAAACGCTCTATAACTTTCACTTGGGCAATGAGCAAAGGAATGTCCAATTAATAAAAGGTTTGAATGAGCAAAACAAGATTCTTTTGAATAAACAATTGTGTTTTGAACAAAATAATAATAATAATAAGATAAGATAAGATCAAAACTGGAAAGTTTTCTTAAAAGGTGATAACATGATTACTCGATTTGTGTCAACACTGCTCAGAATCCCAAATTTCATTGATCCTAAAAGAGCCCATTCTTTTTGTTGTATCCCTCCCAGTATTGGTGCCACTTTTCGCCAGATAACTGTTGACAAGTAGTGATTCTCCTTCTGACATCAGCACGCTTTGCCTCTAGGAAGTACTTGTTCAGATATACTGCCTCCAATCCCCTCAAAGAGGTTATGGATTTTGGGCAGACTTATGAACCACCCCTTTGCTTTTCCTTCCAATGTTAAAGGAAACGTTCTATGCTTCGCCTGCTCTTCAGGCATTCCGGTGATTGCAGCACACTTGATGAAGAAACTTTGTAGGTGATCATGAGAATTTTCCTTGAAAAATTGGCAACATGCTGATCACTGCTGATTGCAATTTGTATGACATATCTATAGCTGGATAATCAATGCAGAAGGGCGGCACTTTGTAAACACCCATTTTTGGCTTATATCCCTTTTATTTAGCTTAACATATTTCTTAATTTGCATCAAGGGCATTTTGGTCAATTAATAGTTTATTTTGACTTCTTGGTAGATTAGTCCATTTGTTAAGCCATTTACCAATTAGTATTTAGTTTCATTAGATCGCATTCTCCAAAAGAAAAGAGTCCAATAACATCTCCCACTGAACTTTACTTGAATTAAAATAGCACTCTGCATTAGGCATCAGCATTCACATTAATAGTTACACATTAGCAGCATTCGCATTTAGGTATCAGCATTCGCATTAATAGTTAGGCATTTGCAGCATTCGCATTAATAGTTAGGCATTAGCATTAGCAGTTTGGCATTGTCTTATATGAAAAATCGTTTTAGTAATATAATTTGGTTCATATTAGTTTAACTGGACAAATCCTTCATAAATAAAGTCTACATCTACATAGAATTTGCATTAGAGTCATTTTGGTTAATTAGTTTTTGCTAAGATAGTCCATACTGCAAATCAGTAATCACATGTTGCCTTTGTAAATTACAATAAAGAAAATTGATAGTTGAAAAATCACAAAAAAATAGTTTTATTTTTCATTTATTTGCCTACATCACATTTTACAAAATACAAAGAATATTTTCATTTACAGTTGCATCCTTAAGGTACAAAAGATTGCAAAGTCCACGTTCATTGAGTGTCTTCCTTTCCTAATCCTTTCTCCTCTTTTACCCCACTGGTTCCTCCATAAGGATTGATTTTTCTTTTGTTTGAGAAGCTCACATGTTGCATGTAGCTTTGAATTCTATCGCCAGGAGTTTGTTCCAACTTAAAGAAACCCCTTTCTTCCCCAACGCTAACTGCATCTCAGGGAGCACAAAACAGGAACCATTGCAGACATGAGACATGGCCGCAAAAACAGGAAGGACAACTACATCACAAGGATAGTTTGTAAACCTGATCATAGACACGCATGCAACAAATTTAAATCAGCTTTCCAGCAAGCATCATTCAAGTTTTGTGCATTCGTTCCACTATAAGGCAAAAAAATAGAACATGCATTGAAGACAAAGATGAGGCAATTTCCTTCTCAAATGGTGGCTCGTCTTTGGGCTTGGCAAGTCTTAGAGGAGAAGGTGGAGGGATGTCCATCTTGATATCATCTTTCGATGCTTTTGATTTGATGTGCCAAGGGCTTATCATGGTCTTGAAGAGCACAATGGAGATCATGGAGAGGATGAGCAAGGGTTGCAAGGAAGCAAGGACAAGCTTGAAGAACATGGGAAGACAGGACAAGCAAGGACAAGCTTTTGTTCGAACTCATCTTGAAGACTTGAAGACCATTGAAGTTCAATTGAAGAGCTTTAATGAAGATAAGGGAAAGAATATTCCCATCGATTCCAAGCTTGTTACTTTACTTGCAATCGATGTATGATTTATGTAGCATTGTGTAATTCAGCCATCATGGGCCTTAATTCTATCTTAGATTAGCTATTTAATTAGTCTAGATGACATTGGGCTGGGCCTTGTTTGACTAAGTCCAATCCTTGTTTAATTAAGCTTTGTTATTTACTTTTCCTAGTAGGACAAGGAGTAGGTTCTTTCCTTGATCCTTCCTTTATGTAAGGCCGCCTATAAGGTCGGTTTAGAGGGGTTTATGCATCGACCCTATCACTATATAAAGGGTCTATATCCCTCTTGTAAAGTTAAGTTAAGTTTATCAAATAAAGTTGAGGTTTATTCACCCAATTGATTATCTTAGCTTCATTGTTCTAGTTTGAGCATACTTAGGGTTCTTCAATCTTGTCGAGTCCTAGCGAACAATTAAGTATTGATTACTTGGTTGTTTGTGAATCTTGTGATCTTAAGTTAAGAATTGCAGGTCGAATTGAAGACTTAAGGCAGACGAAAGAGGAGGAATAGCCTAAGTGAAGATCATCGACATACACATCTAGGAGTTGAGGAAGTTCAAGTCGATCTTGAAGGATTTTCAAGGATAGGTTTGAATCTAATACAACTAGATTCGTATCATGATTCTTTATGCACAATCTTGGAAGCTTTCTTTGGTAGAGCAGGGACATGGGCTTTGCATGACTCATCATCGTCATGATTGAAGAAAAGTTGAAAGGAGTCTTGCAAATCAACTTCATATGGTTCCAAATCATTCATTGTTTCGCTTGACACTCCTTTAACTTCCTTCACGATTGGCTCTTAATGCCTTTGTGTAGTCTCTACCAAGTCAACGTGCTTCCATCATTCCTTGGGAACTTCTTTAATTGCAGCAATTAAAGGAATATTTACCTCCCTCTTTTGAATGAATCAGTCTGGCTTTCTTTATTGCATGTCTTTCTTTGTGGCGCAAACCTTTGAAGAAACGGTGGTGGATCATATTTGGCCTGCATCTCTTCCATCCATACAGCTTCTAATTGATGTCGAGAAGTTTTTGGTGATGAAGTAGGTTGATCCTCCTTGGTCTTAACTGAGTTTTCCTCGCTTCCGATCGAAATATCCATGTCACTTGGAACTTGCACATTGTGTACAACAGATGGTGGTGGAATCGTCACTTAAGATATAGGGAATGAGTGCACAGGTTGTGATGCGCCAAGGGCTTATCATGGCTTAGAAGGACACATTGGAGCCAATGAAGATCATGGAGATGTCATCGATGCTAGCTTGGAGGAGCATGGAGATGGAAGCACAAGTGACCGGCCATGCGACTTGGAGATGCCCGCGCAACACCGGCCATGCGACATGGAGATGCCCGGCCATCACCGGCCACGCGACATGTCCATGCCCGGCCACACTCGGCCACATGACTCGGCCATGCCCGGCTACAACCGGCCATATGATCCTTTAGCTATGCCGTTGGGTCCAATAACAAGGGCTCGGGCTAAAAGGTTTAAGGAAGCTTTGTTGGGCTTTATAAGATCTCATCTTGAAGAATTGAAGGCAATTGAAGACTCATTGGGCCGATTTGAAGATCACACAACAAGGAATATTCCAAACGATTCCATGTTGTGCACCATGTTCTCCATCGATTAGCATTAGGCTTAATATTGTTTAATTCGGCCATTGGGCCTTTATTTTATCTTAGATTAGTTATTTATTTAGTTTAGAAGACATTGGGTTGGGCCTTGTTTGACTAAGTCCAATCCTTGCTTAATTATGTAATGTTATTTACTTTTCCTAGTAGGACAAGGAGTAGGCTATTTCCTTGTTCCTTCCTTTATGTAATGTTTTCCTTTTAGTTTTAGGAGAAGGGTTATGCGTCCCCTACTACTATATAAAGGGACCATCCCCCTCTTGTAAAGATAAGTCAAGTTAATCAATAAAGTTGAGAGGTTTATACCCACATTTGTTTTCTTTGGCTTCATTGTTCTAGTTTGAGCAAACTTAGGGTTCTTCAATCTTGTAGAGTCCTAGCAAACAATTAAGTTGTGATTGCTTGGTTGTTTGTGAATCTTGTGATCTTAGGTGTTCAAGTGCAGGTCGACTTGGAGGTCTAAGGCCGACGAACGAAGGGAGATTTATCAAGTGAAGATTGTCGACATACACATTTAGAAGTTTGGTGATTCAAGTTGATCTTAGGCGGGTCTCTAAGGTGGATTTGGACCGATATACAACTAGACACGTATCAATTGGTAATCAGAGCTTAGGTTTATCATCTTCAATTGGTAAATCTATCTTTTTACTCATCATTCATCCCATCGATTTCACCCACACTCATATCGCAAAAATTCATAGCCGATTCATCTTGCATCGTTTGACTTTGAAATTTCAGATTTGAGTCTCTCATAACTAGTAGTTATATCGAAAAATATAAAAAAAATAAAATAAAATAAAAAAAAATTTCGACCAGAAACTTGTGATTTTTGTTCTGGATTCGTTTGAGCTCGGAAAGCTGTGAAATTTGAGCTTTAGACTTATTTTCGTGTGATCTTGCAGGGACAAATATTGAAAAAAATCAAAAAAATCTGTGCTGTTATCGATTTTTTCCAGGAACTAGGGTTCTTAGTTTGGGAAATTTGGGGATTAGGGTTTTTCTTGTGCAATCGATGTAATTAGTTGCAATAACTCTAATCGATTGTGAATTGGGATCCTTGGATTGCTTTTGCTGTTAATTATGATTTGATTTGAAGAATTTCAGGTTACAAACCCTATTGGATTCAAGTGGTACAAAATAGGAGACGAGTGGTACTAGGGTTTATACTAATCGATTGATATTGTGATTGTGCTTGAATTGAGTTTTTGTGCAGCAACTTTGGAGAAGAATTTCGACATAAGGAGCCTACATTAAGTGGTTTGGTTTGGTTTAAAATCACTTTTCTTTTGATTCACAAATAACTTTGCTACTAATTGTTTCTTCCTCAAGTAAGTCACGAGAAGAAAGGAGTGCTCTAGGAGTTGCTCTTATTAGGCCTATTGAAGCTAGTAAAAGGCAAATCTTGTGAGATCATTAAGACAATAGTGGACCGCCAATCCATAGGACTTGAGTACAAACACGAGAGCACAAGTCAAAGGTATAAGCACACACACACTTGTGAGGATTTTTACTACTAATTTTTGTTCTTTTTGTAGGTATTATGGAAGGAGAACAAGAACAACCAAACGTGGCTGCTATGTTGCAAGCTTTAATGCAACGTTTTGACAATATGGATACTAAATTTGATACCTTGAGCAATTACAACTAGATACGTATCAATTGGTAATCAGAGCTTAGGTTTATCATCTTCAATCGGTAAATCTATCTTTTTACTCATCATTCATCCCATCGATTTTACCCACACACTCATCGCACCACCCTTCTTGAAAATTCAAAAAAATCAGAAACTTTGAAAATTCATAGCCGATTCATCTTGCATCGTTTTATTTTGAAATTTCAGATTTGAGCCCCACATAACTAGTAGTTATATCGAAAAATATAAAAAAAATAAAAAAAAATTTCAACCAGAAACTTGTGATTTTTGTTCTGGATTCGTTTGAGCTTTAGACTTATTTTGGTGTGATCTTTCTGGGAAAAATATTGAAAAAAATCAAAAAAATTTATCGATTTTTTCCAGGAACTAGGGTTCTTAGTTTGGGAAATTTGGGGATTAGGGTTTTCTTGTGCAATTGATCTAATTAGTTGCAATAACTCTAATCGATTGTGAATTGGGATTCTTGGATTGCTTTTGCTGTTAATTGTGATTTGATTTGAAGAATTTCAGGTTACAAACCCTATTGGATTCAAGTGGTACAAAATAGGAGACAAGTGGTACTAGGGTTTATACTAATCGATTGATATTGTGATTGTGCTTGAATTGAGTGTTTGTGCAGCAACTTTGGAGAAGAATTTCGACATAAGGAGCCTGCATTAAGTAGTTTGGTTTGGTTTAAGATCACTTTTCATTTGATTCACAAATAACTTTGCTACTAATTGTTTGTTCCTCAAGTAGGTCACGAGAAGAAAGGAGTGCTCTAGGAGTTGCTCTTATTAGGCCTATTGAAGCTAGTAAAAGGCAAATCTTGTGAGATCAATAAGAGAGTAGTGGACCGCCAATCCATAGGACTTGAGTACAAATACGAGAGCACAAGTCAAAGGTATAAGCACACACACACTTGTGAGGATTTTTACTACTAATTTTTGTTCTTTTTGTAGGTCTTATGGAAGAAGAACAAGAGCAACCAAACGTGGCTGCTATGTCGCAAGCTCTAATGCAACGTTTTGACAATATGAATACTAAGTTCGATACCTTGGCCAATGAAGTCCAACAAGTAAGGGATGGCCAAAATCAACAAGTTCAACCACCTCAAAATGCTAATGTAGCACGCAACAATGAAGAGTAGCATCCTCCACCACTGAGGCAAATTGCTAGAATCGATCTCATGGAGAGACTAAGGCAACAAGAACTTGGTGGGCAAGCTCACAATGAAAATATGCGGCCTAGGAGAGGAATTGAGAGAGAGGAGCCTAAAGACAACATCAAGTACAAAATCCCTAAATTCAATGGGAGAGGGTCTCCATCCGATTACTTGGAGTGGGAGTTGAAATTGGATATGTATTTCGATTACTATCCTCATGCCGAGCCAAAGAAGGTACAAATTGCTACTCTTGAATTCACGGAGAATGCTTTAAATTGGTGGAATCAATTGGTGCAAACAAGAAGAAGAAACTTGGAAAGGCCGATCAACACTTGGTTAGGTCTAAAGAGTTATATGAGGAAGAGGTTTGTTCCAAGATTTTACACTAATGTTCTCTACCAAGAGTTGCAATCCTTAAGGCAAGGAACTAGGAGTGTTGATGAATACTACTCCGAGATGATGTTGTTGATGTCAAGGGCCGAGATCGATGAAGCTCCACAAGCTACTATAGCTAGATTCATGGCGAGATTGAATAGAGAAATTCATGATATTGTGGAGATGCAACAACACTATGAGGTTGAGGAATTGCTTCAACATGCTTTGAAGGCCGAAAGCCAAGTAAAAAGGAATAAGAAGAGCTTTACATCATCGTCATCAAGCTCATGGAAAACTCCAGTCAAGAAGGATGACAAGTCATCAAAGGAAAAGGAGTCTGCGCAAAAGGTTGTGACCCCTAAAACCGATTCTAAATCTTCATTAAGCTCATCTTCTAAGAACTATGTAAAGTGTTTCAAGTGTCAAGGATATGGGCACTTTGCAAGAGATTGC
>AWWV01013589.1:0-22788 GCA_001974805.1 Corchorus capsularis | reverse complement strand
TTTTTTTTCATCTTTAAAGGGTTTTTTTAAAAGATTTTCCTTTAATTTCCTTTTATCCTTCAATAAGTATTGGGCAATTTATTTAGTTTAAATGGGTATGGATATCTTAATATTAGCAAGAGGACTTTAATCTTTGATTAATGATAAATAACTTTTTTTTTTACTTTTTTTTAAAATAAACATATTTGCAATTCGAAAAATCTTTGTTCATGAGTTTTGATGTTGTTTTACTTGAATGATTTTGAATGATTGAGATTTGAAAGTTTGAAGGTTGACAGAATTTGAAAGAATTGAAAAATTTGAAATTTGATGGAAAATAAAGCAAATGGCAAAATAGTCAAAAGGGGGGCGGTATTTAGTAATTCACTAAATAAACTACATAGCTACATACCAAATAATCAAATAAACGAGAAATTATTATATGGACCGGGTCCACCACGTCATCCATGGTCCCTACCAACAAACTCAAACTAAGCAATTAATTACCTTAAATAAATAAACTACATAGCTACCTACCAAATAAACGAGAAATTATTATACGTCATCCATGGTTCCTACCAATAAGATTTTGACAAGTCAGATTTATTCTTAAAATTTAGGCACTAATTTAGCACCAGATTTAGCCCCAAGTTTCACCAGATGAGATTTACAAGGTAAGTCCCTAAATTTAGGACATTAATTGGCTAGATTTAGCCAATTTCTAAAATTTCTTCCTATAATTTCTAAAACCTAGCCAATTAATATCCTGAATTTAGGGATTTACCCTGTAAATCTCATCTGGTGAAACTTGGGGCTAAACCTGGTGTTAAATTAGTGCCTAAATTTTAAGAAGAAATCTGACTTGTCACAATCTTATTAGTCAGGACCATAACGTGATGGACCTGATCCATCTAATAATTTCTCCAAATAAACAAATAATTATTAAATTAAACTCACATTCCGTAAGACTTAACCTCACAGTCTAGGCATGCTACATCTACCAGTTGAGCTAACAATACGGTTCTATTCAATAATTTTCGAATTCATACTATAAAAATATATTAAAAAAATGAAAATTATTCCAACCACCGTCAGTGGAGTTTAGCATATTGTACTAGTAGGGTCTAAGTGTTGACATGTGTTCCCTTAGAGATTTGAATATTAGCGTCGTTTGGCATCATTTTCGTTTTTTTGTTTTTTATTTTTGTTTTTGTTTCGTTTTCCGTTTTGTTTTTATTGCATTGTCAATTTTTTGAAAACAAAAACAAACAAAAACATGTTTGAATATACAATTTTGTTGTATGTTTTTAAATAAAAAAGTTTTTGTTTAAAAAAGGAAAAATGTATGTGAGTTATTGTTCATGATTGTGCTTCTGTGTTTTGGAAAAAACAAGCAAGCACAAAATTTTTGCTTCCATTTTTTTCCAAAACATTGCTTCTGTTTCCAAAATTTTTGAAAACAAAAACAGCTTGCCAAATATATTTTCACTATTTTGTTTCCAAAAACAAAAAATTGGCAACAGAAAACAGGAAACTGCAGAAACAATGCCAAACGACCCACATATAATTAATTACAAAGAACGATATTTATCAGCTTTTTAACCTACTTATTGAGTTTAGAATTTTCACTGACCACGTATCAAATAATTATTCATAAAAAATAGATATATATTTACTAAAAACAATATTATTTTCTAAAAGAAAAAGGCAACTTGGGTTTTTAAATATATAATTTACCTTGTGATGACTTTAAGTTCCTGCTGGTGCAACATTTGAACTCGGTTGAAATCATATTTCGAGAAATATATTGCTTTGCTTCCAATCTTGGCATGCCCCTATGGTAAGGCCGGTACAAAAGCTGTTCAATGTAGTTTGCAAGATAGGAGCCTGCTAGTTGCTTTGCCAAGGATTCCAAGCGCGATGTTGTGAAGGCAAGGGCTTCATCAAGAATATACTCTCCCTGCAGTCTCCATTGACTGGCTTCATGCAAGCTTATCATACCCTTGATATCACTTGCTACTTCTTCCTTAAACAAACCATCACCATTTTTGAATTTGTTAAACACGTCTGCAACTCAAAATCCATCAACCATGTTTCACCAATTAGTATATACTATATACAAAATCGTTGCTATAATGAATATATATATCAACCAGCTGGTTTAATATATGACTTGTATATATTGGACTTACCACAAGACATTTTATAACCATTCGACCTAAAAACTTGAAATATGATTGCAGTGGTGTGCAAGTCATAGTCCCTGTTATCCATAAGTTCCGGTAATGTTTTGAAAAGATGACTCAATTGCTCTTCAATTTCATTATCAAAGTGATATGATAGACCCAAACGATACAGAGTGTTAAGCATGAATATGTTTTCTATTCGATATTTTGAAGAAGCCATTAACATGTTCTTCGCCATTGCTTTGAGCACCTCCACTTCTCTAGAGTAAGATTCAAATTCCTTCATACAAAAAGAATCATAAAATGCTTTCATTAACATGCAACGTTTAATGTACTTAACTACTTATAATTGGAAAATAAATGGAATATTCTAGTTCACCGAATCACTGAATGGAAGATTTAAGAAATAATCGCCCCATATGTCGGGAGTGAAGTATGCGAACGGGAAGATCGACTTCTTGATGGGTAGAAGTAGCGGCAGCTGCTGATCTTGCAAGATTGGCTTTCAATGATGCAGCTCTTCTTGCTAAGTTATTCGAAGCAAAGCAACCATATTTTCCCTTTGCTGTGGATACTTGAAAGATTGGGCGACGACAAGTAGGTCTAGAGAGGAAAGAGGAAGTGGCAAGAATTGGTTGTATTGCTGCCATGTTTTGATATCAAGCTATATATAAGAGGGGTGGAGTTGTAGTGTACGTTAAGGTATTTAAGGCTATTTATTAGAAGTCTCTCGATAGCGGATATATATAGCACTGCACATTAATTTCCAACCCTTTTTAGATGATGGTATAGATTTCTTTCTATTTTTTTTTCTCTATAGAATATAGATGTACCGTATAAACTTGCTAGATTTCCTGATCTTAGATCTGTGTGGATCTAGATCCAGATATATTTATTAATCTAAAAATAATGTAAACAAAATTGAGTTATAGTCTTAAAGGTTTGCATATCTTTTCTTTTTTGCCACAAAAGATTTGCATTTTTTTTTCGAGAAAAGATTTGCATTTTTTTTTCGAGAAAAGATTTGCATTTTTTTTTTTGCGAGAAAAGATTTGCATATCAAAGGAAATTATTACAGAACTCCGTTGTGAATTGTGATGTCCCGATATTAGGGATCGATCACGTGACAATGTGCTCCTATTAAGTATTATATCTCCAGAAAAATAGACCAAGATAATGTTCAACCTAGATTTTATATAATGTAATGTAATAATAATGTAATAATAGAGTAAATTCAAACTATGAGAAATTATTACATGGACCATAAGTTCCATCACCCTATTCATACTCCCGACTAATAAAATTTTAACAATTCAGATTTTTTCTTATAATTAGTACTTTGTCACGTGTTTCACACGTGGGATCAAAGTTTAGTGGAAACTAATTTAAAGTTACATAATATAATGTTTTTGGTAAATTTGAAAAAAATTAATTTTTTCCAAATTTACTTAACGATTTCATCAACAATGAATGCTATCAAATTTATAATACACGATTACTAAAAAGGCTATATGCTTATGAAAAATGCTTTACACCAACAAATCTAATATGTGTGATTCTCTCATATTTGATTTTTAGCAAGGCAATCATATCGTCCCTTTGTTGTTGGTGGAACAATTGGGCGTGAAGTAGCTTTAGAGAGGAAAGAGAAGTGCTGCCATGTTTTGATATTAAGCTATATAAGAGGAAAGGGGAAAGAGGAAAGAGTAGCCGTCTTAAGGGCTGTAGGCGCTATTTATAAGAAGTTTCTCGATAGCATTTCATAGTGCTAGGAGCAAATAGTGCTAGGAGCAAACGAGAAATTTGATTAGAAGAAAATAAGTATAGTGTGTGTGATGTTTCCGATCCTAGAGGAAAAGAGTCATGGTTAAATCCTAGGACACCATGTCCTTTATTAGCGTCTTGAAATGCTTACACTAATTGAAGGTCCAATCATTTAAGAATCCTTCTTGTATGTATTATGCTTATAGTGAATTATGGTTATTCGGGTCAATAAACTAGTGGGGGAATGTTATATAGTTTATTGTTAATTAGTATGGAAGTTAAATCCCAAATTGGTTAGGAATCTAAAGAAAGAGTGTTGTATAAAGAGCAAGATACATGTATCTTAGATAACATGGGCCAAGTGGGGGGGGTTTAAGTCATTTGGGCTTGGTACACCTACTATTGGATCTAGATAAGACTAATTGTACTAGTCATTGATAGGGCACTTGGGCCTTGGGCTCTTAAATGACTTAGAATAGATTTTTTTTCAAGTCTAATAATTTTTTGTTCCTAAATGAGCTTTTTTCGAATAAGATACTTATTTAAATAAGATTAAACTTCCAAAAATCGTAAATACGGTTTTGTAGTTTAATAGGTATCTGTTTAGACAGTTTTCTTTTAAAAAGATGTCTCTGTTCATGTTCTATAAATAAGAACGTATTTCTGGCCAAAAAAATAAGAACGTGTTTTCCCCTTAATTCACACCAATAATTCTTCTTTTTTCTGAATAGGGCTGGCTATCGGTCGATTCGGGCGGATGGCGGTTAAATATACCTAATATCGACATCAACCGAAATAAGTATACTTTTAACCACCAACCACTCGACAAGGGTGTATAACCGCCAGCAACCGACCGTCGTCGTTGCAATCGGTTGTGGTAGTTTAGGCGGTTAAGCTGTATAACAATTCAATTGCAATTTAAATGTAATTAACTTCATTATCCCATACATAATATAAAGATATTACTTTAAAGCTTTACATTTACAAATTCAACTTTAAAGCCATAAACTCAAATAGGCAAATAGTATTTGCCAAATACTCAATAACAGATCTAACTCCAAGGCTTTAAAGTTTGATGAACTACCATTTACACAAAATTGTCTGAGTGTAAACCTGCAAAAAGGTTAGTAATAGTAGTAATGCATTTACACAAAAAGCTCCACTGAACAAAAACTAAAGGAGCACTTAACTATTCAGATTCAGACCTTTGACCTATATAAATATGCACATATCCACAATGCACTAATTGTCTAAATGTCTATACTGTCCTAGCCTATGGACAAAAAGGAATAATTATAAACCCGCAGCCACATGCATATCTCTGTCCCACGAGCAACAACAGCAATGCTTCATTGATCAAGATCAACAGTCAGCAGCAGCAAAAGAATCCTCTATACAACTTTACTTTAACTTTACTTTAGTCTTTAATCTTAAAAATTAACAAGGGCAGGTAGAAGCAAATACATCAGACATCAGTTAATGAGTAGAAAGCTCAATGCAAAAACCAAGTTAGAAGTTAGAATTCAGAATCAAATCAGAAGCAAACAGAAAGTTCGAAAAGCAGAGGACCATACCATTACCCATATTTACCTCAACTCCCAATCTAATCCAGCTCAAGTGTCAAGATTAGATTCAATGGAAACCTTTTTCAGATCTATTCAAAACAGAAAAATCCAATTAGTAGTTCATCTATTCAAAATAAAAAGCAAAATGAAAATAAAATTTGTAATGCTTAGTGTCTTACCTAGAGTCAACTGATCCAGCTCCAATTGCTCATCAATGTCTGCCATTGGGTCAATTTTAGAGGACCCCTTCATCCAATCTTGAGCGTATATAAGAGCTTGAACAATTTTAGAAGTCATGTTACTTCTATACACATCAAGTACTCTTCCACCAGGTGCTGGAAGCTGATTCAGAAGCTACGGTGGACACTGGGACAGCCAAAACATCCTTTGCAAGTGATGACAATGCAGGGAACCTTGGGCTATTCAATCTCCACCACTTCAACACATCAAATGGAGGATCCCCTTGCTTAACTATTTCTCTATCCTCTTGCAGATAAATCTCTAACAAAGATTTTGCTTGTTGTAATCCAGATTTAGCTTCTTCCTCATGAACTGAGCCATTGTATCACCACTGTATTCTGCACCCAAGCCTTATCCAAAAATCATTTGAATCCAACCATTTATCCAAATAAGTAGCTAACCAAGGACAAGTCGTTTCCCAAACAGTCTTGCTAAAAGGACACAAAAAGAAAATATGAAGCAAATCCTCAATACCTTCACATACTGAACATCTATTGTCAATATCTAGATCTCTAGCTCGGAGCATTGCTTTAGTTGGCAAGATATTCGACACCAATCTCCACATGAAAAGTTGGACTTTCGGAAGCAGCAATGCCCCCCCCCCCCCCAGATCATCTTCCAAACTGGTGATCGCAAAGACACATCAACCTCTTTACCAATAATTTGTCTTGCAATATAATACCCACTTTTCACCAAATAACAACCATCTTGTGCCATAGTCCAAATTAATCTATCCTTGTTAGTAGAAACATGTAGCGGGATACACATGATTCACTTCACATCATCTTCTACAAAAAGCTCTCTTAACAAATCGAAGTCCCAACTGCCATTGTTATCAATTAGAGCACTCACCATTGTTGGGTTACAATCAATTCCCGGGTTTGGATGTGGTCGATAAATAGGTGGATTATTTATCCACTTATCTCGCCAAATATCAATACTGGTACCATCTCCAACCCTCCAACGACGTCCTTGATGTAAAACTTCTCTTCCAGCTACAAGACTACTCCAGACAAAGGATGGATTATGTCCTAACGTTGCCTCCATAAATGAGTTGCGCCAAAAATACTTAGCCTTAAACACACAAGCACACAAGGAATTTCATCATGAATCAGTCGTCATCCCTACTTCGCAAGTAAAGCCAAATTGAATGCCTCGTAATCGCGAAAACCAAGGCCTCCTTCTAATTTCGAAACACACATAGACTCCCATGATTTCCAGTGGATCCGACGCTTTTCATCAATACTGCCCTACCAAAATCTTGCAATGATCATATTGAGTTCTTCCAAGAATGTTTTCGAAAACCGAAAACAACTCATCAAATAGGTCGGCATTGCCTGAGCAACAGCTTGGATCATCACTGCTTTCCCTGCACCTGAAAGCAATGATCCCCGCCATCTTTGCATAAAGTGCCACGGTCTATTGTTTATAATTTGCAACTCAGCTCGTTTTGCCCTTCCTATCAGGATTGGTAAACCAAGGTATTTGTCTCTATCTAAAACTCACTGAACTCCCAGCTTCGACATAATCGAAACTCGTATGCACTCAGGATTATTTTTACTAAAAAGAATTGCGGACTGTAAACAAGGGTTCTTGGATATAGAGTGAGGCAACGTCACAAACAGATAAGGATCCACAGGAGGTGGCAGGGAGGAAGGCCGGAGCAGTTCCTTGATGATGAGTGCGTGGTGGCAGGCGGTGTTGGTGATGGTGGTTTACAGTGTTGGTAGTTTCTTTGGGTCAAAGAGTTTTTTGGAGAATCAAGTCTCTGTATGCTGTGAATAATGGAAGAATGATTCCCCCTTTCTCCGTTGTCTAAGGGTCTTATTTATACCCTTAATTTTAGTAAGTAACTGCCCGCTCAAACCTCCGCAAAACTCCCAAAATAGCGTCACACTCCTCCTTACTAGCACGAAGACATAATAGGCTATCATCTGCAAAAAACAAATGAAAAGCCGTGGAGCATATCGAGCAATAGAAACCCCTTGTATCGCTCCCACACTCTCAGCATGCTACAAAAGGCAAGACAACCCTTCCATACACAACAGGAATAAGTACGAAGACAAAGGATCTCCTAGACGAATACCTCTAGTTGGGGCAAACTTCGTAGTAGGCGTCCCATCAACTAACACCGAATATGAAACTGTACGAACACACATCATGACTTGAGATATCCATCGATCCGAAAACCCCAAACGCCGCATTATCCCTTCCAAAAAAGTCCATTCTATCCTATCATACGTCTTACTGAGATCGAATTTAAAGCGCCATATGTGATACTATATTTTATATATATATGTTATAGATATGCACTTCACTTTCATGGCACAAGTTAGGAATTTTGTTCATGTAAATCCTGTAAACATTTCTGTTTATATTAGTGATTAGTTTAGGAAAACTATTTAGCCAAGTTGAACGAATCGAGATATAAAACCCATCGTAGACGCAAACTGAATTAATTAACATGCTATCTCCATAGGTTCGACCTCTAACAAGAATACTGGGGTTCATGCTCACACGTAATAAACCAATGCAGTCCCTTAAGTAATGCCAAACGTTGCGGTTGTGAGTGTGATATATTTCAATTTCAGTTGATAAAAAATTGGCTTTCGTTTCCTGTTTTTGGGTGCCTCTCTCCGATATATGATCGTCGAATAAAAAGAAAGGGAATGTTAAATCCCCCTAAAAATAGTAAGTCAGTTATTGCCTTGTGTAATCTTCAACTGCCAAAAAAAAGTTATCGCCTTGTGTGCATATCTACTTCCCTCATGATTATGGATTGTTAAATTCTTATCTTTTCTAATTTGTACTTGCCCGTATCTATTTAGCATTGTATCAGTATCTCTTCTAATTAGCACCAAATTGCCTTCTGTAAAATTCTTTATTAATTTCTCTAATGGCGGATTTAGTTTCTGATCAAGATAAGCAGATTAGTTTCCTAAAGACCTGCATTAATGGCATGAACGCCCTTTCAGGTACTCTCCACACTATACCCATTGCCATTTTCAAGTTGGTTTCTCTATATGATTTCAGTATTCTTGAATGTTGAAATGTAAAATGAACTATGGATGTTTGAATTTGTTTAAAACTCTACTAAACCTCCAATTAAGCTAATTATTTTTTGGCACCAACCAATTAAACAAGGGTGCAAGATTATTAGTTGATTTGATTTGACTGAAGGGCATGTTTGGGTTAATTTTTCAGGTATTGGCATACTATCAATTCCATATGCCCTCTCATCAGGAGGCTGGTTAAGCTTAGCTATTCTCCTCCTTATAGCAGCGGCAGCCTGTTTCACTGCACTCCTCATAAGTCGATGCATGGATGCAAACCCAGAATCTAGAAGCTACATTGATATTGCTGGTCAAGCTTTTGGTCGCAAAGGGAGAGTCATTGCCTCTGTTTTCATTTGCCTAGAGCTTTTCTTTGTTGCTACTGGCTTGTTGATAATGGAAGGGGACAATTTGACCAAGCTGTCTCCAGGTTTTGCTTTGAAGCTTGGGAGTATGACTTTAGAAGGCAACTTGCTTTTGTTATTTTTTCAGGTTTGGCTATACTGCCATCCATGTGGCTAAATGATTTGAGTGCTTTATCATATGTTTCGGCCGGTGGGGTGCTTTGTTCCCTTGTTATTCTTGTCTGTGTTTTTTGTGTTGGGGTGACTAAAGAGGTAGGATTTCATGGTAAGGGAAGGCTCATAAACTTAAATGGGATCCCAACAGCAATTAATTTGTACACTTTCTGCTATGGTGCTCATGCTGTTTTTCCTCCTATATATAGTTCTATGAAGAAGAAAAGCCAGTTTTCCAAGGTATAATTATAAACTTTGGTTTCTATGGAAACTTTGATGTTTTTGATCACATACTAAAATGAAAAATGTAACACTTCCTTTTCCTCTTTGTGGTATTGCAGGTTTTACTAACAAGTTTCATAATCTACACTATCACCTATATGTCCATGGCAATAGTGGGATACCTTATATATGGGCAAAATGTTCAATCACAAGTAACATTGAATTTGCCAACCGAGAAGGTTAGTTCCAAAATTGCAATATTCACTGTATTGGCTGCACCAATAGCCAAATACGCGTTGACAGTAATGCCAATCGCGACTGCTATTGCAAGCCGCTTGCCAGCCAACTACAGAGGAAGAAAAGCAATCAATATTGTGATAAGGATGTCTATACTAATAAGCACTGTAGTTCTAGCTGTTGTGTTTCCATCTTTTCAGTCTGTCATGTCTCTCTGTGGAGCAGTTCTTGTTGTATTTGTCTCCTTCTTGTTCCCTTGTCTCTGTTACTTAAAGACCTTTGAAATTTACAAGAAGTGGGGGATTGAGCTTGTAGGTATTGTCATCATTATGTTACTGGCTCTTGCGGTTGGATCAGTGGGTACTTATTCATCTATTGCTCAAACTGTAAAGCAAATCTAGAATTTGAAGCCTAGTTTTATTCATTCTAATTACTTCAGTCTTCAAACATAGATGGTTGTCATATATTCAATGCTTATTCTTCTCATTGGTCTACTCACATTGTGAACTGTTTGAAAGCTTTTGATGTTTAGATTGCAAAATTTGGATGGACTTGGATGGCTTTTTGTATTGTTTATCTTAAACGTGTCGCATACATAAATCAACAATTTCATATTGGTTAGCACAAACTTTATGACTTTTAATTCTCTAATATAATGTGCAGCTATAATCTTTGTGCGTCTTGTGTTGCAACTTTTAGGTAAAAGATTAGGCAACCTTTTTTTTTTTTTTTTCGTCTTTAGTTTCCTTTTAGATTTCCCATTCCATGTTTTGTTCTCCTTTGAGTACCTCAAACTTATTCAATATTATTATAGTAAGCAGTTATTATTTGAATATATAACAAGCATATATAGCTGTATTACTAGTGTAGAGCCCTCCAGTTAAGGAAATTAATTGTTTAAATACCAAAGTAGGGATAAGCATGGTTGGATCTGAGTTGGAAGCTTGGAAGAAAATCTTATGTATAATAAGTTGATAACAAGACATTTATTTTGTTAATTTTGGTTTCAAGTGTAGTTACTGGCAAGGGGTTCCTGCTTGTTTCATCCAAAACTCAGATTAAACACATTCCTGATAAGTTGTAACTGCACTACTGTTCTTCTTATCTACTTATTAACCATAGAAAAATGTAAACAACTATTGGTCTAGTTCTGATTAATCACAGTATCATCAGTGATCATCCTTAGTTGATTTATCAGACAGAAGTGGTTCTTCTAGATCAATTTTACAAGTCTTCTCAGAGGATTCATCTATTATAACTTGTACAATTTTTTTCTGATCGAGCTTTGGATCTGTCTCCTGTTTGATCTCTTCAATGTCTTTAGCTTTACCCCATAGGACAACATATAAACCAATGATCACCGCGGAAGCACCAACCAAGCTGAGGCAAGTCAAACCCAAAGCAGACATTTAGATTTACAATCAACATCCATAGAAGCATATATAGTTACAATTAAGCATATATAGATTATTAATTTCTTAGGTACCTTCCAGTATAAGTCTCCTCATGTTGGAATATAGCAGCATAGATAGCCACAATAACAGTGCAAAGGGGATTAAACATTGCACAAAAGAGTGGACCTCTTTTTGGAATGCACCAGGCTTGAACAAAAAATGACACTGCTAAGGCAACTCCCTATTACACAAAACAAATTTTCAAGTCATTTTACAAAGATATAATATTCTAGGCTTCAAAAATGAAACATTAATTGTAGAGAAAATGATTGCTAGCTAACCGTGAATAAACAGCAGGAAAGCTCAAGATATGAACTCAGAATCCAAGCTTGTGGATCTTTCTCTGTTAAGAGTGCCACTGTTGCAGATTCCAAGGTGGCCATGAAGCACATCCAAGTAGATGAATACAAATGATCAGGGCAATTAGCTGAGATTGGAACCTGTTTCAGGATCGATTCGTTCAATTTCGTTTATAGAGGGATATGTGAGGAGATTGAGAATATATATAAATACCTGCAAGACCATCCAAAGGGACCAGAAAAAGCAGCTAGCAAGTAGGAGGAGGCACCCAAGCAGCCAAGTATCAGCTCCTGGAGTCAAGTTCAACAAAGACTTTGTGGGTAGCAGCAGTTGAGAGTTTAGCAGCTTTGGGCCTTTTAGCAATGTCATGGTAAGGGCTCCCCCAACACATATTAGAGTTCCAAATATCTTGGCTAAACTTGTCAAACTTCTAATGTTAACTTTCTCCATCCTAAAACATTCAGATTAATTAGGTAAATGTTAAGAGATCCCACAAAGTCTAAAAGCAGAGGAATTTGATACCATTTCAGAATTTAATTAGTAATTACCCAAGAATGGCAGTGATAACAAAGGTGACAGCAGGGATAAGATTTGTCATTGCACTTGCTATTGTTGAAGATGATAAGTAAAGCCCTTCAAAATATGCATTCTGATTGGCTGTAACACTGCAAACATGAAAAATTTTATTATCATTAGTCACCAAAATCAAAGGAAAATCATTTAAAATTGCAGCAATCAGCATATTTTTTATTCAGTATTCACCCTAGAAGAGAAGCCAGTAAAATCCAAGCAAAGCCCTTCAACCCCAAAGAGCACCTGGCGGGATTTTTCCTGCCAAAAGAATCAAGACAAAAGTGAGAGAGAGAGAATGGGATGATCAGGTGGGAAATACAGAGTTATTAATTATACCTCCTTGAGGCAAAAGCCATGGGAGCAAAGACCAAGGTTGCAATCCCCTGCCTATAGACTACAAACACCCTGGTGCTCATCCCCTTGAGGAAAGCAACTCTTGTGTAAAGAGCAACTGCTGCATAGATGAATTGTAGCCCAATCATGGCCAAAACAGGCTTGTAATAATCCATTCTTCCCATTCTCTTGGTGTAGGAGTTTAGATCAGATCAGCCTGATAACCATGAATGGACATCAATGTGCATATATATAACAAAGGGGGAGACTAAAGCAGAGACCAGTCAAGATGGTAAATAAGTTTTCAATTATAACAAACAAATTTAATAAACTGACAAAGTGACAAAAACATTACCATAATTTAAAATCAGTTACATATATTCAATTAAACCAATCATATTCAAAGGCATAGCCTTTTACCTGGTTGGGTCTGACGCAGCTCGACTTCGGATTAGTTGAGAGCCAATGTGATGATTGTGGGAGATTCAAACCAAGAAGGAAAAGACAATCCTAGGCTTAGCCTTGCCAAAGAGATACTAATACTAATAATATAACTTATCTGGTGACGCGGCGAGATAACAAAATATTGAAACTGTTTTGAAATCAAATCCAGACAAGATTAAGCGAATATTCAAACTTGTCAGTTTAGGAAATGTGCAATATAATATGTGTATTATTGTCCTATAAATTAGAAATTTGGATGAAACTAGTGAACGTGGTGGCGGATGTAATGAGGATTGGTATGGAACTAGTGATCAATATCTCTGCGTTGGAGGTTTTTGGATCTATTCTCTCAGCTGTATATAGTATATGATTTCGAAAGGTTTTTGTGGGTTGGATTTGTTTAGCATTGCATGACATCTCGTGAAAGGCAATAATACACATGGCTATGGCTAAATTTATTATTTTAATATTTTAATATATCTACATGAAGAAGAAGGATCTAGAGGATGTATCCATTGCTAGCTTTCATTTCCATTTCAACTAAATTATATTATTGCCATATGCCATTTTCCCGTCAAACTCTTACAAAAAGAGGCATTTCCCCCTAAATTTTCAGTCTTTAAATTATCAAAACTGAGACAATGTTTCAATTTAATTTCGAACTTTCACCTGTTATTAAAATCGAAACAATTTCTCCACATGTTCTGGCCCATATCAGTAATTTTTGATGAATAAAAAAATTGTCCCATTGTGATATATAGCAGGTGAAGTTTCAAATTAAAAATTAAAAAAGAAGTGTTCTGAATTTTTTTTGGGGGTGGGGGATGGTTATTAAGGCAAATTATATTCTTTTCATTTGTTTGTTTATTTTGTTTCTTCATTTGTATTTAGATAAGGGTATTCCAATTTTTAACCAAAAAAAATAAGGGTGTTCGGATAAATCTAAAGGCACTTGGCATTCATCAGTTGGACCAAAAGAAAAAAAAAAGGAATAGTTTGGCAAATAATATGAAAGAAAAGTCAAAATTAATCACTTCCATTTCCTTTCGTGAGTCTAGTTTCTAAAGATAGCTAGCAAACGATGTTTGAATGTTTTTTCTTGCCTTTTATATTAGATTATATATATATATATATATAACCTCTTTATATATATATAACCTCTTTATAAAATTTTGTTAATCCCTCCATGAAATTCTGATTATCATATTATGTAATTTTGATAACCTTGTTTTGAAATTTTGATAACCACACTATGAATATTTGATAAGAAGAGCAGTTTTGGAAGAAAATTCATAACTTTTGATCTAGAGCTCAGCAAAATGCTAATGAGGTACTGTTGGAAACAGGATTCTGAGATCTACGACTTTTATGCTTATTTCGAGACCTAATTCTGCCGTTTTGATGGATGATTTTGCCCTTATAATTTCTGGACTACAAGAAAAATGCAGTATAGTCACGAAAACTTGTGACGGACTGCGCATATTGCGACGGGAATACCCACGAATACTGTTTCCCCCCAACTTATAGCCACGGAAAAGATGAACTGGTGGGTATAAGTCGGTGGGTATATTGCATTTTTCTTGTAGTCTCTTAAACTGACTTGGAGAATGTTTTGGACGAAAATTCAGATGCTAAAGATGATGTGGGGCAGCCCTATTGGCCACTGTTGACTCTATATAATTTTTGATGATAACAAAACATTCCTCATATTGTATTTAATTAAGTCAATTAAGTATGTAGGCTTTAAAGAAAATCATTTTGAATTTATTTGGAGCGTAAAAATCGAATTTGGAGAAAGACTTAAACAATATTGAAGATTAATATGGAGTTTGGAGAAGCCTACATAAGTGTTAACTTGAAGAAATATGCAAAGAAAGGCAAATATTCGAAGATTGGAGTCTGGACGTTTTTAGTCGACTAGAGCTGGCGTTAAAAGTGCCAAGCCTGATGTGCCCAATCTGTATGAACAGTAACTTGTCATGCAGTACACTTTTAGTCGACTAAAACTGGTGTTAAAACTGCCATCGCTCACTACAGGACAAAATAACAGCTAGTTTGGAAAAGTTGAAAAAGGTCCAAACGGCTAGATTTTGACTCCAACGGCTAGAAACATGTGAGAGGCTATAATACGCATCATAAATGTCATTTGAAGCCTCCTAAGAGAGATTATTCATTATTCATCATTATTGAAGCCAAGAAGCTATATTTTCTCTTTGTTCTTCATTCTTACACTTTGTGAGAGAAAGACTTGTATGAGCTAAACTTTGTATTTGGGATCTTTGGGAGATCATTGTACTTTCTTCTTCTTATTAATTTCTTGGGTAGAAACAAGTTAGGATCAACTTGTTTTGAAGATTTGAGCTTGGGGAGAGCTCATTGTAAAAGGCTTAGTGGAAGCAGGAATTTCACCGGTTTAGTGAAGGTTATGGAAAAATCCTTGATTGGGGAGATCAAGGTAGAGGACGTAGGTGTTGGATCACCGAACCTCTATAAATTGTGAGTACTTGCTTTCTCTAAACCCTCCTTTTACATTGTGTTTCAATTTCCTCAATTTCTATCATTAAAATTCATCTATTTCATCTACAATTTTTACCTAACTTTGGCTAAGTTCTTGAGATTGCCATAAACTCTTTAAAAGTGCTATTCACCCCCCCCCCCCCTCTAGCACCATCTCAAGGGTCTAACAGCCATGTTGGATCCTAATTAATGAGGATAATATAAATTTATATTATTGTGATAGTAAAATAATTAATTTATTATTTAATAATGATAATTTAGAAATATATTTGAAAAAAATGGTACAATATATAGGAAAACGTAAAGTTTCCCCTTATTCATACTTTTATATATAGTATAGATATAGATAGTTATAAAGTCATGGCCTAATAAGATATAGAATCTAAATATTCAAACTAATTACCCACCAAAACGGACAAAAAAAAAGGCCCTATAGGAATGAGAAATTGGACCATTCAAAGCAAAGACCCATTGCACATTTGCTTCAGATCATCTAATTTCAAATATGACATTGGAGACAAAGACAAAAAGTAAAATTAAATACAACGATTGGAAACAAAGACAAAAGACAAAATTAAATAGGACGTTGGAAACAAAAAATCAAATTGACTTTCTTATAATTTAATATACGTATTATATAATCTAATAATTTATGATAAAAAAATGGAATAATTAAGATATTATTTAGTAATGACAATTTAGAAATATGTTTTTTTAAAAAAGGTACAATTGAAAATATATTTTAAAAATAATGGTACAATTGGAAAATATAAAGTTTCCCCTTATTCATACTTTTATATATAGTATAGATATAGATATATAAATAAATTAGTAATGAAATTAAAATCTTTTTCTTAAAATAAAAAGTAAAGTTTTAGCCATCATTACCACAGAAACGCACATATTTTCTAGAGTTGACAATGTGAGAAGTTATCATAGAAACATGTTGACAAAACTTTAATTTCTGTATATTATAACAATCTCGTGTTTTTTTTTTAAAAAAAATCTTAGCAAAGACATGTTTTATTTTGTTGGAAAAAAAAAAGACATGTTTTATTTATAATATAATATAGGAGTATTTTTTTAAAGAAGTCTTTTTTTTGGTGAAATTTTTAAAAAAGTCTTTAGTGTGTCCGAACACATGTTCAATTTTATACTATAATAACACTTTCACTTTTTAAGATTTATGGAGTATACAATATATAGTCAAACAAATTGTGTTGGGACAGACATATAAACTCTAATAACACTTTCACAATATTCTATACAGTTTTTTTTTTTTAACATATATTATACAGTTTCACTTTCTATACAATTTATTTGACTATATATATTTGATAAAGTTTGTTACTTTACTTTGGCGGCTACAATGTGCTCTTACGATATTCATCCTCAATGCCGATTCGTGACCTGTTGATCAAATGGATTTATTATTAATTTTACAGTTTTGCTATGCACTCCGAAAAATTGATCCGAAATTTGGTCCCATGACGTTCCTACACGGTTGGTCTAGTAGATTGGTCCCACCTTAAATGAAGTTTTGCTACATAACATGGGATGACACGTCATGCGAGATAAAATTCGGGTCAATTTTTCGGATTATGTGGAACTTCCCTTAATTTTAATACATACACACTATATAACTGTTTTAATATACTAGTTTTAGCTTTCACGTGCACTGCACGTGGCCCAACATGTTTCGATTTACTATTTTTATGAAATTTTGATAATTATCCTATGAAATTTTGATAATTACCTATAAAATTGTGATAAACTCCATATGAAACTTTGATAACCTAACTATGAAATTTTAACAAACCATCCAATGAAATTTTGTAATCTTCCTATGATTTTTGATAACATCCTGTGAGATATTGTTAATCTCTCTATAACTTTTTGATACTATAGTATGAGATTTCGACAATCTCTCTATAAAATTATATATCATTACCAGGTTGAACTCCTCTATTTAGTACTATATAAATCCTTCATATTATGCTCTTCCATTCGCATATTAAGCTCGTCCTTTCAGTCGTACAAACATGTATAATTCATATTGAACTCCCCCTTTTGATAGTATATACATATAGATTTTCGAATTGAGCTCATTCACTTGGTAATATATAAAACACGTTATCACACTGAGTCCCTCCATTCAGCATTCCTCCACATAACATATTATCAATTTGAGCTCCATTAATTCAACATTACTTCAAATGGTACATTACCAATTTGAATGCTCTCATGTTCACCAACCTTCTGTGGAGCATATTGTTTATTTGAACTCTTTCGTTCGATATTCCTCCACGGAGTACATTATCAGCTCGAGTTTTCCTATCCACCATCATTCCTAGAGCACACTCTCCTACTCAATCCTCAAAAATTGAGCACTCCCCTTTTCGGAATTCATGGCATATCCCTTATTTATCTCACAGAGTACCATACAGTTCGACTGAGGGGCGCATTACCAAATTGAGCATTCTACGACTCAACACTCTCCACATGAAGTATACATCCAGATCGAATACCCTTACGTTTGACACTATCTAGTTATGCAACCGGTAAGCCTGTTTAGCTTAGATCATCCCAACTTGACCACCTGACGCTTAGTTTCATAGCCGTTTATTCAATCATTTTAGAACCGCCCTCATACTTAGGGGGAAATGTTGAGCCCATATAGAATGGTCCAAAGCCACACTACATATGTATAGAGAACTACTCTACACATAAGGTAAAAGTTCATTATCTCCACTCTTTAGATCTTTAGCTCTCTAAAAACCATAAGACCCTACAAACTTCAATATCTCCAAACACCTTAATATCATACTAACTCCAATATCAGAGAGGATCCCCTCCAGACAAAAAACTCGGGACCCTTATCTCATGGTCTGCTCTATTATAGATTACACAAACTTCTCTATTTGATTGATGAGCCTCTCTCTCTAAGAAATTTCAACAGCTCACGTTTAACCTTTGTCCTTAGTGCATTTAACCTCCAATCCCATTGTAATACAATAATCTCTTATGGTTGTGGGAAAAAATATGAAATTCACAATTTTGCAACGGTATAAATTATCAAATCATAACATGTAATTAATTTATTTTATGTTTCCAATAGAACAATGTTGAAAAAAGTGTTACATAACTCAAATATCAAAGGAAATACTAAATTTAAAGGATTATGCAAGAATGCGACATGATAATCCAGACACCTTCACCCAAGATCTAAATTTCTTTCCCAATTTCAAACATAGAAATTTTTTTTAATAAGAACAAAAGCAAACAATCATGGAAATTCGTACATACGTTTAAAAATTCAAATCATTTGAAAAATCGTTTTAAGAAATCATCAAATATAATATTGAAAAAATGAAGAAAATAAGTTATTCTTTTTTTGGCAATCTAATCCGGTTTAATTCTTTTTTTTTTTGGATAAATATGTATTCATCCAGTAGGCAAGAAAAAGAACTGCCTAAAAGTACCAATTACAAAGACAAAGTTGCAAAGCAACTACAGTTCAAATTGAGACCCCAACTATTACAAAGGAACAAATTAATAGGGTCTTTAGCAACATTACAAAAACCATTAAGCCTATATCTAATGACATTATGAATATTAGAAAAGGCCTGATCAACAGTTTGCATTTTTCCTTGAAAGATTCTGGCATTCCTCTCACACCAAATAGTATAACAAAAAGCATTCAATGCCAGTCTAAGAATCAAGGAAATCAACGACTTGCCTTTGATGCGAGTAGAAGCCCACTGAAGCTCACCTGACCAGTCCTTCACATCACGTGTTAGTCTGCAAGCTAACAAAATACGTTTCCATAGCAACCTGGAGTAATCACAAGAGAAAAAAAGGTGATCAATTGTCTCAGGGCACAAACCACAAAGAACACAATCAGTTGAATCAACTTGAACATGCCAGTTAATTAGTCTATCCTTAGTAGGAAGCCTATCAAGAATGGCCATCTATGTCACCACTAAATGCTTGGGTAGACTACATGAATACCAGAGCAATCGTTGCCAAGCAACTTTTGAATTTTTATGCCTCAAAACATCATAAACAACAGAAGTTTGAAAAGTTCCAGTAGGTAAATTCCAATCTCCATTGCTTTGAATAAATGTAGAGCTAAATCTCGAAACTTTAGCACCTTTTCAAACTCCGGTTTAATTCTTATAGAATGATTATACGTTTAAAAATTCAACTCCTTTTGAAAAATTGTTTTAAGCAATCATCAAACATAGTAATGAAAATAATGAAGAAAATAAGTTAAAAAGAGTGATAAAGGTAACCCACTAGCTCTGCTTCGATGTCTTTAAAATCAGTTTTCCAATTCCCTTCATTGTCCCGAATCCCTGTTATAGTGTTTCTATTTCTCCTGGCTGAAGCAATTGAATGAAAATGCCCTGCATTGCGATCCCCATCTTCTAACCAAAAAGCCCTCGACCGCTGCTTCCACATGATTTCTTCTTGTTTATATAAATCATCCAGCTCATCATGGCATTTTTGCTTTACATTAGCAAAAACACTCTTATCCTAAGCATCCAAAACAACATCATACCTATACCTCACCACACGCCACGTTCCTTCCCCCACTCCACGCCAAACCGTCCAATTTTCATGACTTGTTACTTTCCAACAAATCTATTCCTGGCTTCAATTCTATGATTCTCGATACTCATATATATCATACCCATTATTTAGTAACCTAGTGAAATTACTCACAGATTCTCAAATCGAAAAATTCTTCGTTGCCCCTGTATGGTCTCGCAATGACTACTAACATGAATCAGGATTGGTAGATGGTCAGAAATAATAGAAATATGTTGTTCATAGCTAAAGGTAAACCTCTATAGCCAAAAACGAGACACTAACCCTCTATCTATCCTTTCAAATACAAACTCCCCATTTATCCGCCTTCGCAAAGTCATGGAGGACATTGATGGGGTGCTAGGGAAGGTGACAAATCGACTCGCGGCGGATATGAAGCAGCTTTTGACTATGGAATTTACGAGTGATGAGGTGAAGCAAGCTGCTTTTGACATGCACCCAAGTAAGGCACCAGGCTTAGATGGAATGACTCCGAAATTTTATCAACATTTTTGGTCCATTGTTGGAGCAAATGTCACTACTATGGTACTCTCGTTCCTTAATTAAGGAGCTAAATTACCAGATTTCAATGATACTCGAGTTGTCTTGGTTCCAAAAATAGCTTCTCCTGCTTCCCCAAAAGATTACAGGCCTATAAGTCTTTGTAATGTAGTTTTTAAAATTATTTCAAAGACTTTGACCAATAGATTGAAGGAAATTTCACCTCAGCTAATAAGAGAGACTCAAAGTGCATTTGTTTCGGATAAAATGATCTTCGATAATGCATCCATTGCATTTGAAACAGTGCATTTTATGAGGAACAAAAGTGTGGGTCGAAAGAAGCATATGGCTTTAGATGCGTCAAGGGCTTATCATGGCTTAGAAGGACACATTGGAGCTAATGAAGATCATGGAGATGTCATTGATGCTAGCTTGGAGGAGCATGGAGATGGAAGTACAAGTGACCGGCCATGCGACTCGGGGATCCGGCCACGCGACTTGGAGATGCCCGCGCAACACCGGCCCTGCAACATGGAGATGCCCGGCCATCACCGGCCACGCGACATGGCCATGCCCGGCTACACCCGGACACTTGACTCGGCCATGCCCGGCCACAACCGGCCACAACCGGCCACATGATCCTTTGTCTATGCCGTTGGGTCCAATAACAAGGGCTCGGGCTAAAAGGTTTAAGGAAGCTTTGGTGGGCTTTACAAGATCTCATCTTGAAGAATTGAAGACCATTGAAGACTCATTGGGCCGATTTGAAGATCACACAACAAGGAATATTCCAAACGATTCCATGTTGTACACCATGTTATCCATCGATGAGCATTAGGCTTAATATTGTGTAATTCGGCCATTGGACCTTTATTCTATCTTAGATTAGTTATTTATTTAGTTTAGAAGACATTGGGTTGGGCCTTGTTTGACTAAGTCCAATCCTTGCTTAATTATGTAATGTTATTTACTTTTCCTAGTAGGACAAGGAGTATGCAATTTCCTTGTTCCTTCCTTTATGTAATGTTTTCCTTTTAGTTTTAGGAGAAGGGTTATGCGTCCCCTACTACTATATAAAGGGACCATCCCCCTCTTGTAAACATAAGTCAAGTTAATCAATAAAGTTGAGAGGTTTATACCCACATCAATTTCTTTGGCTTCATTGTTCTAGTTTGAGCAAACTTAGGGTTCTTCATCTTGTAGAGTCCTAGCAAGCAATTAGGTTGAGATAACTTAGTTGTTTGTGAATCTTGTGATCTTGAGAATTTAATTGCAGGTCTAATTGTGTACTTAAGGCCGACGAAAGAAGAGGGATAGCTTTGTGAAGGTCATCGACATACAACTCTAGGAGTTGAAGAAGTTCAAGTTGACTTTGGTGGATATTCAAAGGGGATTTGAATCTAATACAACTAGATTCGTATCAATTGGTAATCAGAGCATAGGTTGTCATCTTCAATCGGTAAATCTATCCTTCTATACATCAATCATCACGTTTTCATCCATCACAACACACCCAAACACTCATCGCACCACCTTCTTGAAAAATTCAAAAATTCAGAAACTTCAAAAATTCATAGCCGATTCATCTTGCATCTTTTTGCTTTGAAATTTCAGATTTGAGTTCCTTATAACTAGTAGTTATATCGAAAAATATTTAAAAAAACAAAAAAAAACAAAAAAAAATTTCGACCAGAAACTTGTGATTTTTGTTATGGATTCGTTTGAGCTCGGAAAGCTGTGAAATTTGAGTTTTAGACTTATTTTGGTGTGATCTTTCTAGGAAAAATATTGAAAAAAATCAAAAAAATCTGTGCTGTTATCGATTTTTTCCAGGAACTAGGGTTCTTAGTTTGGGAGATTTGGGGATTAGGGTTTTCTTGTGCAATTGATCCAATTAGTTGCAATAACTCTAATTGATTGTGTAATTGAGATCTTTGGATTACTTTTGCTGTTAATTGTGATTTGATTTGGAGAATTTCAGGTTACAAACCCTATTGGATTCAAGTGGTATAAAATAGGAGACAAGTGGTACTAGGGTTTATGCTAATCGATTGATATTGTGATTGTGCTTGAATTGAGTTTTTGTGCAGCAACTTTGGAGAAGAATTCGACATAAGGAGCCTGCATTAAGTGGTTTGGTTTGGTTTAAGATCACTTTCTTTTGATTCACAAATAACTTTGCTACTAATTGTTTGTTCCTCAAGTAGGTCACGAGAAGAAAGGAGTGCTCTAGGAGTTGCTCTTATTAGACCTACTGAAACTAGTAAAAGGCAAATCTTGTGAGATCATTAAGAGAGTAGTGGACCGCC